>JAAALK010000290.1:41854561-41899141 GCA_019279435.1 Zizania palustris | reverse complement strand
ACGCGCCCTCACTCTACAAGGAGATGGAAAGGTTGAATCTCGGGTTAACCACCAGAGCGTATCTAGCCACCTTGGAGACCCAACCAGTCCTATTTGAGCAGATCCGTGAGGCTCAGCTAGAAGACCCAGATATAGCGGCCATAAAGAAGAACATGAGACAAGGTAAAGCCCCAGGTTTTTCCGAAGACGAGAATGGCACCGTATGGTTTGGAACCCGGATCTGTGTGCCGGATAAACCAGAGATAAAGACCCTTATCCTAAAAGAAGCCCATGATACTTTATACTCCATCCATCCCGGAAGTACCAAGATGTACCAGGACCTGAAGGAACGCTATTGGTGGGTTAGCATGAAGAAAGAAATTGCTCAGTTCGTCGCAGAATGTGACACCTGCAAACGAGTAAAAGCAGAACATTAGGGACCTGCAGGACTGTTACAGCCACTCAAAGTGCCTAAATGGAAATGGGAAGAAATCAGAATGGACTTCATCACCGGACTTCCAAAGACCCAACTTGGGTACGATTCTATTTGGGTAATCATTTACCGGCTTACGAAAGTAGCACACTTCATAGCCGTTAAGACAACCTTCAGTGGACCTAAGCTCGCAGAGTTATACATGGCCCACATCGTGTGTCTTCATGGAGTGCCTAAGAAGATAGTATCCGATAGGGGAAGTCAGTTTACCTCTCGATTTTGGAAAAACCTTCAGGAAGAGATGGGAACGAGACTGATTTTCAGCACTGCCTACCACCCTCAGACAGATGGACAAACTAAAAGAGTGAATCAGATATTAGAGGATATGCTACGGGCATGCGTCTTGGATTTTGGAGCAACTTGGGACAAGAGTTTACCGTACACCGAGTTTTTGTACAACAATAGCTATCAAGCCAGTCTACAGATGTCCCCGTTCGAAGCCCTATATGGACGTAAGTGTAGGACGCCTCTACTCTGGGATCAAACCGGTGAATCCCAAGTATTTGGAACTGACATCCTTCGGGAAGCTGAAGAGAAGGTACGGATCATTAGAGACCGGCTCAAGACCGCCCAATCTCGCCAGAAGAGTTATGCAGACAATCGTCATCGAGACTTAGCTTTTGAAGAGGGAGACCATGTCTACCTCCGTGTCACACCCCTTCGTGGCACTCAACGGTTTAACATGAGAGGAAAGTTGGCCCCTCGATATGTTGGACCATTTCCCATTATTCGACGCCAAGGGGAAGTTTGTTGGCGCAAATGTTACGCCAACAGGTTCTCTGAAATCAAGAACGGACAAACAGAAAGTTCGTGCTTTAGGACTACTTTGAGCCTCCGAGATGGATAATAGCTCAAGTGGTCCGAATAAGTGTAAATGAACAACTTGTTCTGGATCCCTTTTACAAGGTACAATGGGGGGTATTTATAGGGGAAAAAGCATAAGGAAAAGACCTATTTACCCCTAGATTACAACCGACATAGTGGAAACTATCCGGTATTATAAACAAGGTTATACACGGTAAAGTACTGCAAGGTAGATGGATAGGCTGGACATCCAATCAATCCTCGGGCGCTCCGTCCGCCCTCCAAGAAGAAGATTGCTCAAAGCTTCATCATCGGCCAATCCTTGAGCACCGCCGAGTCCATTGAAGAAGCGGTGGATGGAAAGTTGGGCGCTGGGCTGAGGACTCGAGTCCCTGGGACGGAGTCGACTCCAAGGCCGCGGAGCGGAGAGGTGGTGGTCTTCGAAGCATTCTTCGAAGCAGGCCTGGGGCTACCAGCCGTGGACTTCTTGGCAGAGGTGTTGGACTTGTTCCATATCACCCTGCCTCAGCTGTCCCCCAATGCCATCGCCCGCTTGGCCATCTTCGAATGGGCGCTCCGGGCGGAGGGGTGCGAAGGACGCTCCAAAATCTTCGCCGCGACCCACGAAGCCATATGCCAACCGAAGCCGCAAGACGGGCCAGGGGACTCCAAGGTGATGATAGCCTTCGGCAGCGTCAATTTCCACCTGCGGAGGGAGCATGCCCTCCACTTCCCTGCAAAAGCTATAAACGATAGGTGGTACACAAACTGGATACTTCGGTGGTTTTATGCCGAAGTCGGAGAGGACTCCCCCCTCGCTGGTCCTCTCCAGGAGATCTGGTTCCGGAAGGAGGCGGACATCTCTCCGAACCCTAGCCTGCTCTCGACGAGGCTAGGGTTGCTTACTTCGGTGGCTCATCGTATGAGCATGCGTGACCTGGCCGAGGAGTTCGTCGCCCTTCGGATCCCTCCCCTCGGAGCCGACTGGCCGATCGTGTTCCCACAAGCCTCGGAGGGGGACCTCCGAAACTTAGGTAAACCTTATCCCTGCTACATCATATTTAAATGAAGAAATCAATTATACTCATACTCTCATACCTTTTTCTTTCAGCGGCGCCTCTGGCCTTGGCTCCGGAGGACGTAGTTCGGGCCACCGAACGAGTTCTCGGAGCTCCTTCGGTGGCCGAGAGGCAAAGAAGGTTGGAGCTGGTGGGGAGCTGGGAGTGATCCAACAAAGTGTGGAGAGCTCTCGGCATGGAGCCCCTGAATCTTCCTAACTTCGCCCTGACCGGAGCGGTTGGTCGTAAAAGGAAAGCCGCTGCCGATCCCTCCAAGAAGGCCGGCAAGTAGCCGCTTCGGAAGAAGAAGGTAGCGAAGCACCCTTCGCAGTTGGCGCCTACCTCGTCTGCTTCATCGCCGGGTGCACAAAGTTCAGCCTCCGAAGAGGCAGAGGACTCCGACGGCCAGACAGCGGCGGCCTTCGAAGCCTACCTCCTGGACGACGAAGATATAGGGGAAGTCCCCCCTGACGCCTCCGTCAGGGAGGTGGTAAGTGTGACTCCGATTGCTCCTCCTGCGCCCGCCGTCGTGCAGGTGGAGTCAGACTCCCCTACTCCCAACTTGCCCGCACCCGAGACGGTCCCTGCGGAGGCCGTGGCTCCGACGGGTAATGTTGAGGGAAGGACCTTGGGGGATGACCTCGCCGACATCCTCCAGATGTACGAAGTCTTGGAGGATCTAGCAATCCTTCCCCACGAAGCTCCCGGAGGTTCTTTCCGAAGCTCCCCTTTTTTTTACTTAATACCTGCCTGCTGTCTGTGAAAACATGCTTATTAATTTTGTTATTGAAATAGGTACCTCTTCGGGTGTTGATGATTTGGTGGCGTCCAAAGCCCCTGCGTCTTCGGAGGCTGCCATTCGAGCGGACCCCTCCGCGCCTCTGGAGGCTCTGAATTTGGCGGCGGAGAATGTGTCTTTCGGGGCAGATGACGTGCTCGCCGGGACGGAGTTGGCGACGGAGGTCACTCCTGTAGTGGCCGCCTCGACCACCGAGGTTGCCTCTGCCACTGCGGTTCTGGTCGAAGAGGTGGTTGCCGATGGTCGGAGTACTCCTGCTTCACCCTCCTTCGTACCGGGGAGGGGCAAGAGTATTTCTAGCCTCGGTCTTCTTCCTGGCCAGGCCGCACCCTCCGTTGGCAATTCGGAGGATGAGGCTGCAGCGGATGATGCTCAAGCTTTGTCTTGGCTTCCTCTGCTGGCTCCGTTCCTGGAGCACCGGAGTGGCCTCCGAAGACTCATGGAGCCCCTGGCTGAGAGAAGCCAGGACATTGCTAATTCGGAGTTGATCTCTGTCTTGAGCGAGGCCAGGGCTTCGACACTCAACACGGCCCTCGAAAGGGCTGCCCTTCAGGTATGAAAAAGACACCATAGCTACTTCGCATTAGTGGTCATAAATACTTCAGTACTTACTTAGTTCTTTTTGCAGCAATTTGTCCTTTCTAGAGCGGAAGCGACTTCCAACGAGGTCGAAGTTAATCGACTTAAACGGAAGGTCACTACCCTCCAGATGGCCCTTAACGACTCCACCGGGAGATCCCTCGGGCTGGAGGAAGAAGTCTTGGAGGAACGGAGGGCTAGGGCGGCGTCTGACGAAGCCCTCAGAGCCCTCCGTTCGTCTGCCCAGGAGGTCGAGGCCGAGCGCGTTGTCCTTCGAGCGGAGGTGGAAAGACTCCGCCAGGAGGTCGCTACCTCAAGTGCGCAGCTGGTGGAACTTCAGGGGGCTCTTAGCCAGGCGATGGCCCTCAAGAGTTCTTTGATGCTCCGGGTGGCCGAAGTGGGTGCGACTGCTGCATGCCTGGAAGCAGCGGAGAAGAAGAACTCTAGTATTGCGGATCGTACCTTGGAAGCCCTTCAGGGTACGCTGGAGTACTTCGGCACCATGTGCCCTTCGTCTTCTGCTGCGACCCACGAGCCCCTTGACCGGAAGCTAACGAGGATCCAGGTCGCTTCGTCGTTGATGAAGAACTCCGGTATTCGGTACGGGGAAATTTCCAGATAGTGTGCTGGTATCGGGGTTCTTCGTCATCTTGAATCCCTTCGGATCCCCCTTGGCTCAGTCGGAGGTTCGTCTCCTGGAGGCTTCTCGGATGACGACTTGCTGCGGCCATCTTCGGAGGTGCCTTCGGCCTGGGAAGCCTTCCGGTCGACCTGGAAGACGGACCATAAGGGCGCAGCTAAGGCCTGGATTGATGAGGCTCGTCGGCAGAAGCAAGCGCAAACAAAGCCACCACTTCCTGCTTCGCCAGCCCCTCCGGTTCCTGCTCCGCCGACCGACCCACAGGTCTAGCCGCTTAGGACTGCTATGTATATGAAGCCTTGTAAACCCTTTTTTTATTAATGAAAAAGTTATAAACGGGAACTTGTCTTGGGTGTTCTACTCTTTTTTAGGTTTTGTCATGCCCTTCGAGCCCTGACTTCGAACTTCTGGAAATTACCGACGAGCTCCGAAAGGAGTGGGCAAACCTCGAGGATTTGAGGCCTTACCGCCGCTCCCGCTTTTCTGTTCCTCGCAAAGACGGGGGGAAGATCGCCCTTGAAGTTCGAAGGGACGTCTTAGCTTATATTAAAGAGGAAGAGAAGATGGAGGGGTCCTCGTCTTCCGAACCTATTGACTGGTCCGACTCGGAGTACCGAGCTGAAGACCCTACGGAGGCTGACTCCGAAAGGCTCTTGACATGGGTTGAGCTTCAAGAGGAGTAGAGGAAACTGCGAGCTTCGAAGAAGAAGAGAAGCACCCGGACTAAAAGGACGACTTCGATGGCTTCGAGCTCCGAAGGGCAAATTAGCCGTAGGGGTAGCTCTAGGGGCCGAAAGGGTCTCCAATTTTATTTAGGCTTAGACACAAATTTCTCTTGATGTACAATTATAAAGATTTAATGTGGAATGCTTCGAAAGTATGCTGTGTGACTCGTACCCTCCGACCCCCCTTGTGGGTGGCGGAGCCTTTACCATAGAAAAGGGTTCGCTAGGCACAATGACTGTCCGAACACCTGCATGCTTGGAACTTTGTACTTATCATTTGCTTTTGAAGACTAAAAATTTGCTCGTTTTTTTAAGTCTTTAGACTCTTGTACGGATCTAAACAAGCCGGAGCCTGGAATCCATAGGTTGGCCACCTTCAGCTCTTTTACAGATACTTCACACCCGGAGGCCGAAAATCTGTTTTCTTTAAAGTCCTTAGACTCTTCTACGGATCCTGACAAGCCGGAACCTGGAATCCGTAGGTTGGCCACCTTCGGCTCTTTTACAAATACTTCGCACCCGGAGGCCGAAAATCTGTTTTTCTTTAAAGTCCTTAGACTCTTCTACGGATCATGACAAGCCGGAGCCTGGAATCCATAGGTTGGCCACCTTCGGCTCTTTTACAGATACTTCGCACCCGGAGGCCGAAAATCTGTTTTTCTTTAAAATCCTTAGACTCTTCTACGGATCCTAACAAGCCGGAGCCTGGAATCCGTAGGTTGGCCACCTTCGGCTCTTTTACAGATACTTCGCACCCGGAGGCCGAAAATCTGTTTTTCTTTAAAGTCCTTAGACTCTTCTACGGATCATGACAAGCCGGAGCCTGGAATCCGTAGGTTGGCCACCTTCGGCTCTTTTACAGATACTTCGCACCCAGAGGCCGAAAATCTATTTTTCTTTAAAGTCCTTAGACTCTTCTATGGATCCTAACAAGCCGGAGCCTGGAATCCGTAGGTTGGCCACCTTCGGCTCTTTTACAGATACTTCGCACCCAGAGGCCGAAAATCTGTTTTTCTTTAAAGTCCTTAGACTCTTCTACGGATCCTAACAAGCCGGAGCCTGGAATCTGTAGGTTGGCCACCTTCGGCTCTTTTACAGATACTTCGCACCCGGAGGCCAAAAATCTGTTTTTCTTTAAAGTCCTTAGACTCTTCTACGGATCCTAACAAGCCGGAGCCTGGAATCCGTAGGTTGGCAACGTAGCCCTTGAACCAATGGTTCGAAGGCGGCTGCCTGGGTCTTGAGAAAAATGCTCGGCTCTACAAGCATCTCTGTCCTCCTAATGCGTCCATCAGGAGTAAGGGATATTCGGAGAGCAAACAAAATTCGACCCTTATCTTTATTCATAGAAAGGGAAGTTTTTACAAATGATTACAAGGGGCCCCTAAGCAAAATAACGCTTAAGGTGCTCCGCATGCCATGCATGCTTCAACTCTTCTCCTTCTAAATTGTCTAATTTAAACGACCCGGGGCGTCCTGAGCGTAAGATAACATATGGTCCTTCCCATTTGTTTCCTAGCTTCCCCGGAGCTATTACACTGCGTAATACCAGATGACCCGGTTTTAATTCATTTAGCTTTACCTTCGGGTCATACCATGTCTTGGTGTGCTTGTGGTACTTAGTTAGATTCGCGACAGCGCGAAGCCTTGTTTCTTCTGATAAATCCAGCGAAGTGCTCCAGTCACTTTCATCCCCAGGCTGTACTACGCGAAGTGATCCACCTCTGAGCTCCGTAGGAGTCATGGCCTCATCTCCGAAGAGTAATCTAAACGGTGTGAACCCCGTTGACCTGGTTTGAGTGGTTCGAATGGACCACAAGATTTTGGGGAGCTCTTCGACCCACAGCCCCTTGGCCAATCCAACAATTCGGCGATTCAGCCCGGAAAGGATGTTCCCATTGGCTCGCTCAACAGCTCCGTTGGACTGTGGATGTCGTACTGCTGCGAAGCACAACTTAATGCCCAGTTCTTCACAAAATGTTTGGAAGGTGTCAGCTTCGAACTGGGTTCCATTATCCACCATCAACTCTCTTGGAACTCCGAACCTGCATATGATATTTTGCCAGAAAAATCATTGCACATTCTTCGAGGTGATAGCTGTTAGCGGCTCGGCCTCAACCCATTTTGAGAAATATTCGATTGTCACCACCGCAAATTTTAAGCCCTTTTGCCACTGGGAAAGGGCCTATGAGGTCCATGCCCCATCTAGCCATTGGCCATACTGGGGCAATAACTTGAAGCTGAGCTGGCGGGCGATGGCTCCGTCTGCCCATCCACTGGCAACCTTGGCATGTTCGAACTAGTTCTTCCGCATCTCATACTATTGTTGGCCAATAAAACCCTTGCCGGAGCGTCTTGCCTGCTAGCGCTCGAGGGGCTAAATGACCTCCGCATAGTCCTTCGTGGATGCCCCGAAGTATGTCTTGACCTTCGGGCTGTGAGATGCATCGAAGTAGGGGTGAACACACTCCGGCCTTGTATAGTACTTCATCAACAAGCTTGTAATTTCGAGCTCTTGCTTGCAACCTTCGAGCTTCTGGGCCTTCAGGAGGGTCCATGCTACTTTGCAACATGCTTATTATCGGAGCCCGCCAATCTGTAGTTGGAATGCACATTACTTCTGACGAGGGTATTTGGTCAGCCGCTGGCTGCTCTAGCTCTTCGTAGAAAGCACCCTCTGGGAGGTCCACTGCTCCTGCTGCAGCCTTTGCAAGAATATCTGCAAGTTGATTCTCTGCCCGAGGGATGCTTCGAACCGTAAACCCTTTGAATGCTGCTTCGGCCTTGCGGATTTCTTCAAGGTATTGCGCGAGATGTGGGTTTTTTGCTTGAAAACTTTTGTCAATATGCCCCGCGACGACTTGGGAATCTGTCTTGATTACTATTCTTGCAGCTCCGAGCGCTTTAGCCTTTCGGAGGCCTAGCAAGATTCCTTCATACTCGGCAATGTTATTAGTGGTTCTGAAGTTGAGCCTTGCGGAGTACATGGCCTTCTGCCCTGATGGTGATATGATGACGGCCCCTGCTCCGGCACCTGATGCTTGATAAGCTCCGTCAGAGAATATTGTCCAAAAACCTTCGGAGGGTTCTTCCGGGGTCTAGTTTGCAGATGGAGTCCATTCTGCTACGAAATATGCTATAATTTGAGATTTAACAGCTGTCCTCGCCGTGAAGGAGATTTCAAAGGGTGCCAGCTCGACCGCCTATTTTCCAATCCTGCCTGTGGAATCTTTGTTTCGAAGCATATCCCCAAGAGGATACGACGTAGGGACGATCAGGTTATGCACCAAGAAATAATGCCTCAGCTTCCGCGAGGCCATTACTAGGGCATAAGTAAACTTCTCGAGCTCGGAGTATCTGACTTTAGCTCCGGATAATGCCTCTGACACAAAATACACTGGGTTCTGGACTAGCTTTCCTTTAAGCTCAACTTCCCGGACTAGTACTACGCTTACTGCTGAATTTGTTGCTTCAAGATAAAGGAGCAATGTTTCTTCAGGGAGGGGAACGGTCAAAATTGATAATCTTCCGAGGTATTCTTTTATATCATCGAAGCTCTTTTGGCACTCCGATGTCCATTGAAAGCTTTCGGACCCCTTTAGTGCTTTGAAAATTGGGAGGCTCCGCTCTGCTGACCTGGCCAGGAATCTGCTAAGAGCTGCCAGTCTCCCTGCTAACTTTTGAACCTGCTTCAAATTCTCTGGTGGAGCCATCCTTTGTAGTGCACTTATCTGTGTTGGGCTAGCTTTGATTCCCCTGCTCGAAACTAAGTACCCTAGCAGTTTTCCTGGTTGAGCTCCGAATATACATTTTTCCGGATTGAGGCGTACTCCACATGCTCGGAGGCTCTCAAATGTTTCGGCTAGATCTAGGCTATGCTGGTGCTTTTGAGCACTTTTTATTACAATATCATCCATATAGGCCTCGACATTTCGGCCTATCTGATGACCTAGAGCTTTAGCTATTAAACGAGAAAAGGTTGCTCCGGCATTCCGCAGCCCAAAAGGCATTCTTACATAACAAAATACTCCGGAAGGAGTTATAAAGCTTGTCTTGGCTTCGTCTTCGCGTTTTAGCCATACTTGATGATATCCAGAGTATGCGTCGAGGAAACTTAGCAATTCGGACCCAGTTGTGGAATCTACCAACTGATCTATTCGGGGCATCGGGTAGGGGTCTCGCGGGCATGCTTTATTTAATGAAGTGAAATCAATACACATGCGCCACTTGCTCGAGTCCTTCTTCCTTACAAAAACAGGGTTAGCCAACCACTCGGTATGGGCTACCTCCCTGATGATGCCAGCCCTTAACAATTTTTCTACTTCGGCCTTGGCTAGGCTTGCTCTTTCTGCTGACAGCTTGCGGAGCCCCTGGCGCACCGGCTTGGCCTTCAGGTTGAAGAGCAGACTATGCTCGATGATGCTTCGATCGACCCCGGTGATGTCTTCGTCAGCCCAAGCAAATATGTCCAGATTTTTCCTAACGACTTCTTCTAATGAGGCGGTTATTTCTGGAGATAGCCCCTTGCCGAATTTCACTGGGTACTCTTTGCCATCTTCCGAGATTATTCTTGTCTCAACATCACCCTCCGGGCTTGGCTTGAGCGAAGATCCCTTCGGAGGGTTCGAGGCCTCCGGTACTTCTTCGACGCTTTCCGCCACATTATGCACTTGTCGGGGGTCCAATGGCTGCCCATGGCCATACTCCGTCCTCCTGGCTACAGCTTGGTCTCCTGAAATAGTAAGCACTCCACCTTGTGTGGGCATTTTGAGACAAAGGTAATTATGATGTGCTATAGCCCCGAACTGGTTCAACATCCCTCGGCCGAAGATAGCATTGTAAGCGTATGGGGCATCAACCACATCGAAGATCACCTCTTCTACTCGGGCCAAAGGCCCCTCTCCGAAGGCAACCTCGAGGCCTATTTGGCCGAGGACATCGAGAGGCGGTCCTGAGAACCCTTGAAGCGGCCGGGCTGCTGGAAGCAGATGCTTCTGAGGTATGCACATCTGGTCGAAGGCCTGGAAAAGAGTATGTCTGCGGAGCTCCCGCCATCTACCAGGATCCTTCGAACGTCTGCTCCTGCTATATCAGCAGAGATGACTAATGGGTCAGCATGGGGGAACTTCACCCCCGCCGCATCGCTGGCTGTGAATGAGATGGGCACGCGGGACCATTCTGGCATCCCTTCGGCGGAACTACAGGTCCCAATGTGCCCGACCTCGCGGACGTACTCGCGCCGCTGTCTCTTGGACATGCTTCCGAGGGTTCCCCCTCCGGAGATGGGCAGGACCACTCTCTTGTCGCGGTCTTGCGGGTCTTCTTGCTTTGGTGGTGGCATAATACTGGCCACCGGTAGCCGCATGGGGGCTTCGAGGGCACCGGCTCGGGCCACAGTTTGAACAGGCTCCGAGCGTGCCGATGGTGGGGCCCGATCCGAATTACCCCGTCCGGCATTTCGCTCAAGGTAGTCGCCCCGAAGGGCCAACACTGCCTTGCAATCCTTCGTGTCATGGCTTCTATTGTCGCCATGCACGCAACAGAAAAAACTCTGGCGCCTGCCAGGCATCCTTTCTTGAGGCTTTGGCGGCCCGGCCTTGAAATTCTTCGCCTGCTGGAAATTGGCAGGTGCCTTCGGAGCTGAAGGTGCAATGTTTAGCACCTCAAAGCGGAAATGCTTCTTCCCCCGCTTGTACTCGTTGAAGCGGTTGTCTTCTGGAGGTTGCAGAGTAGCGGAGGCTTCAGGCTCCCTTTTGACTTCTCGGAGGGTGGGCAATGGTGCTTCAGCTCGCCGAAGACATCCTTCCTCCACCTTGGCATACTGTTCGAAGTATGCCATGAGCTGTGCCACAGACGTCACCGGCTTCCGATGGAGTTTGCTGAGGAGGTCGGGGTTCAGCACTCCTTCGCGGGAAGCATCAACTACCGAAGAGGTAGACAGGCCCTTGATCTGTGACTTGGTGTGGGCGAAGCATGTGAAGTACTCCCGAAGGGTTTCTCCCACCCACTGCTTTACCTGAAACAAACTTCCTGTGGACATCGGGGCCACGAAGGTACCTTGGAAGTTGCTCACAAATTTCTTTTTAGCTGCTCCCATGAACTGATCGATCCTGGCTTTAGGGACCAGAACCAGCGGAGTGCCACGCCTTCGAGAGCAAGGGGGAAGCATTTTGCCATGGTGCTTCGCACCCCTCCGCTCGCTTCTATTGCTAGAGCGTAAGAGCGGGAGAACTCTCCGTGGTCCGACCCCCCGGAGTACTTGTGTAGCTTCGAGGCCTTGAACCTGGGGTCGAAAGGCACTCCCTGCAGATCCGAGCGTAATGGAGACTCGTTATCGAAGGATGCATTCTCGGCTTCCTCCGGGACTTGGATAACTTCTGGGGGATTGCGGGTTCCATCGTCTTGAGGCCCTCCTGGAGTTTCGGTGGAAGCTTGAGTGCGGAGGCGATCGACAGCCTCTTGCCTCCACCTAGATACCTCCTCCTGAAGCCTGGCTAGCTGCGTAGTCTCGGTTTCGGGAGGGCCTTCGTCTTCGTCGGAGGGCACTTCTGGATCCCGGCTAGCTGCGTAGTCGGTCTGAAGCACCGTAGGAGGAGCCAGAGGGCCCTGGGGCGCTCGACGCCCAGCGGTCTCGGCAGGAATCGCCGGATTAGCCGAGGGTCCGGCTCCATTGGTCCGAGGGGACCTTCGGAGAGGACCCGAAGCCTGGCTACGCTTCGGAGGCATAGCTAGCCGCGAAGAGGTCTTGGAGATGGAGGACTTCGAGCTGCACTAAGAAGCCCTTAACTGAAGGGTGCGCGAAATCTTGGGACTCCGAGGCTCCCTCCGTAAGTGCTCTTCGGAGTGCAGTCAGCAGTAGAGAACAAGCTTTTAGAACTTGGTTCCCCATGGACGGCGCCAACTGTTGGCGCAAATGTTACGCCAACAGGTTCTCTGAAATCAAGAACGGACAAACAGAAAGTTCGTGCTTTAGGACTACTTTGAGCCTCCGAGATGGATAATAGCTCAAGTGGTCCAAATAAGTGTAAATGAACAACTTGTTCTGGATCCCTTTTACAAGGTACAATGGGGGGTATTTATAGGGGAAAAAGCATAAGGAAAAGACCTATTTACCCCTAGATTACAACCGACATAGTGGAAACTATCCGGTATTATAAACAAGGTTATACACGGTAAAGTACTGCAAGGTAGATGGATAGGCTGGACATCCAATCAATCATGTCATTCGGCTTCGAGGCCTCCATCTTCCCTTCGGAGGGTTCTCCAGGGCTTCGCACCGTAGCACCCTCCGGTCGTGGCGATGCATGCTTCGAACAACAGTCCGCCAGGCTTCGGAGTCCTCATCAGCCTTCAAAGGGTTAATCTTTAAGTCTTGGAAATGGAGTAATTTCCCCCAACAAAGTTGCTTATCAGTTGGAACTACCACCCTCATTAACCGGAGTGCATGATGTGTTTCATGTGTCTCAACTAAAGAAGTGCCTTCGCGTCCCGACAGAGCAAGTGGATCTGCAACAGTTGGATGTTCAGGAAGATTTGACCTACGTGGAAAAGCCCGTCAAGATATTGGAAGTCAAAGAAAGGACCACCAGAAGTCGCGTCATCCGCTTCTGTAAAGTTTAGTGGAGCAATCATCCCGTAGAGGAAGCTACATGGGAAAAAGAAGATGAACTCAAGGCACAACATCCTGAGCTATTTGAGGATTGATCCGAATCTCGAGGACGAGATTCTCTGTAAGGGGGATAGGATTGTAACACCCCAACAATTAAAAGGAAATAAAATAAAAGAAAAATAATATTAAAGGAATTTCTGAATTTTATTATTAAAGCAAATCCTAAAAGAGCCCTAATAAAGCCAAACAGGGAGAAATATTCAAAATTTGGACTTGAAAAATTTATGGAATAAACTAGAGGCCAAAATATAATTTTAGGAATTTTTACAAATTTTATCAACAGTGATTCAACCCTTAATCAAATATATTAATTACTAGATTTATTTTAAATCGGAAAACCATTTTAAACCTTAATGGGCCGCAACCCTCAAAGTACCTCGAGCCCGGCCCAGTCCAAATTCGTGACACCGACAGGTGGGGTCCGCCTGTCGGCGCACTCCCCCGTCTCTCTCTCTCCCGCCCGCGCCCCGTATGGCCCCACCCCGTCAGCCTCTCCCCTCACGGCCCTCTCCCTCTGACCACCTGGCCCCGCGTGTCGGCGCCCTCCTCCCCGCACTCGCACACCGACAGGTGGGGGCCACCTGTCGGGATCGTCTTCCTCAATGGAAGGGGATCCCCCTTCCATCCCTCCAGCGATCTCCTTCCCTGTTTCGCCGCCAGCCGCCTCGATTCACTCGGATTATCCCCGGATCACTTTCCCCGACCACCGCCGCCCCCTTTCCATCTATACCCGACGCGTTTTACTGTATATGGAAGCATGGCCGAAGCTTGGAAGCTCTCGCCGGAGTTCTCGGGAACCCCTTTGGTCCCTTGCCATCTAGATGCCGGCAAGCCCCTATTTAAACCCCTGTGGACGCCACCCTCTGCCCACACCGTCGTAGCCCAATCCCGAGCAAGAACAGAGCGCCCCGTTCCCATTTTCAGGCTCCATCTCTGTTTCAACTCCAGCAAGCCCTCGCCGGCGACTCGAGCCTCCGCTGCCCTCGCCGACGACACCTCTGCGATCGCCACCTCCCACCCATCACCAGCCTCGCCTCCGTTAGCCGTGGAACCCGCCGGATCATCGTCGCCGACGAGCACCCGAGGAGCCTCGTCGTCTACCCTCGCCGCCGGTCGCCGTCAGTCGTCCGCCGTCGCCATCTCCGATACCATCGCGCTCCCCTCACTCTCTTCTTTCCATTTTCACTGAGAACTAGACCTCTATGCCCTCGCCGCCGCCATCACTGCCGCACCCGAGCCCCGCCGTCGCCGGAGACGAAGGGTAAAATACCCTCGTCACCACGTGCCGTGCCGGAATCCATCCGAGCCGCACGATGCCGAGCGAACGGTCCAGATTAGATCCTGTGGGGATCTAATCTGAGCCCTCAGATCCGGTCAAACCGGTATCTTTTAATCTGGGCCATCAATCACTATTTAAAAGTTTGACTCGGTCTGGTGCGTCCACGTCGTACCGGTTCACGAGATCTAATCCTCGCCGTCCGTTGCCACTTAAGCCTTCCGCCTCGTTCCTGGTCGCCGGATCTGGATCCAACGGATCTGGTTGATCCGGTCCACACGCACAGTGCAGCAGTCCACCGTGGGCCTAGCTCACCGTGGACCAGAGCCCATTTTCCAGTTTAAATAAAATTCCAGAAAATAGTTTAAACTCTGAAAATTCATAACTTGCTCATTTTAACTCCAAATTTCACCATTCAAATTTTGTTAAATTCAGTATATTATTCTCTACACTTTAATGCCATAAAAATAGTATGTTACTTTAGCATAAAATAAACTTATGGATTAAATGAATAAATACCCCTTAGGGATAAATTAATAATTCAAGAAATGAATTAGTAAAAACCCCTAAAATTTAACTTTTTAATGATATTAAATATAACTTCAGTACAATACAGCTCAATACACATATTTAAACCATAAAACTTGTTTTCTTATGTTTTGTGATGATTTATTGAATGTGTTGTTTATTTTTCCGTATCGAGAAGACTACGAGTTCGTCGAGGAGCCGGAGTTCTACCCTGAGGTTCCTCCATCCCCATTTGCTGAGCAAGGCAAGTCATCGACCACTCCTGTGGAAATAGTTGATCATCATTGAGCCCATGTTTTAATACATTATCGCTATAACTCATAGGATAATATTGCATTAGTCAAATATCAAGCCCTACACTTATATTTATTAGATCCCCGTTCTTGTGTGCAAACCCAAGACATGCTTATTGAGCCTTAACTCCTTGTCGCTCTACTATATAAATATTAGCTAGTGCCCAATGTACCGGCACAACTGCTATAGGATAAAAAGAATGAGTCGTAGATAGCTGGATTCTGTTATATGAATTTCCCCGTTATTCTCGTCTCTGGACTCTGTTGGAGTTGGCTATGTTATAAGTATGGTGGGTTCCGGGTGCAAGCTCGGGCATTGGTTGGTCGCACCCGGGGCACTATAAGGACCGGTCTGCGGGATCTGTTGCAAAGCATTTCCGTACCAACCACAAGTCTAATGGGTAAGTCCTAACTGGAAGTATGGAACAATCCGACTCGATGCACCATAGTGGAGGGGGCAAGGGGCAACCTGCGGGTGACTTGTACCGACAAGGCTCAAGGGGGGGTATGGTGGGGCTCTGATGCGTCTGGACACCATATGAAACCTATAAGAGGGTGCTATTGAGTCGAGGCGAACCATATGGAAGGTTTTGGCATGAGTTCCCATGGTATGGGTCATCTCGTTACACTTTGGTGTAGGTGATGAGTGCGTGCCTTGTGGGTACAGTGGTACATCTCTGATCAGAGTAATTTAATCTTTTCGAAAAGCCGAGCCCACGGTCAAGGGCGGGTTGTGTAACTACTCGCAGTTAGTTTACAATTGTTTGAATGGTTGAGTTATTCATGGCATGTAAGGACTGTTGAGCGAGGTGGGGCTGACTGTACCCCTCGAGTTAGAAGATAATGATGCATACACATGTTTACATTTCAGTACCAATAACTTGATCACATTTAATGCTTTACAATTACGCTTTTCTGCAAAATTAGCCACTATCTCCCTTGTTATTATCTTGCATTATATTTGCATTCGGTGGCTTGTTGAGTACATCTGTACTCACCCCGTTGACTTACACCATTAGAGCCCGTCTACTACGAGGAGGATGAAGGTCTTGAGTAGCGACCCAGTCAAGGCGAGACTGGAAGGAGGCGTTCATCTAGGACCCTTGATTTTATTAGTTTCTCTTCACTTTCATTCACTTTTGTAATAATGCGGTCTACGAACCGTGGATGATTTCCCGTATTGTACGTGGTCGCTTGATGAACGTCTTGGTTTATTGACTTTCTTTGGAATTTCAATAAAAGTCCTGATTTATTAAATCGGGGTGTGACACATCGACACTTCCTCAACTAAGGAGTCGAGCTCTGATGAAGAGGAAGAATCTTTAAGGAAGGAGGAGAAGAAGGAGAAGAAGGAAAGGGATTTGACTAGCCTTTGCTTCATGGCCGACAACAGTCACAACAGCGATGAGCTTGACTCATCTGAGGTACCTCTATATTATGACCAGCTCTCAATTATGATAGATGAACTGAATGAAGTAGTTCTTGGTTAGGATAGATTACTTGTTCATGCTGCTAGAGATAAAAAGACCTTAGACTTAGGCTAGAATCTGTTTCTACTGATTATGCCATGCTTAAGTCTAAAATTAATGATGCTGAATGTGAATCTTGCACTGTTGTCATGGGTGAGCTTGCTCAGTTGCACTCTATGAATGCTCAAACTGTTGATGAGCTTGAGACTGCACAAAAGCAGCTTTTGGTGGTGGAGTCTAGACCTATTTCTTCTGATGCTTGTTCAAATTGTTCCTTATTGATTGATAGCATTAATTTAAGAGACAAGCATGTTAGGGAGTTAGAGGCTAGATTGGAGAGTGCTGAGTGTTCTAAGGATGTGCAGCCTACTTATCCCACCTACATCACCCTTAAGTACCAACTCAATTTTGCTAGAGGGCAAGATGAAAACCTTATGACTGAAAATGAATATCTTCTTTATGTGGTTAACAAATGCACTAAGGGAAAGGGTAGGATGGATTTGCTCTTGGCCAAGACCAAGATGTGTGCTGACAGGGCAGGGTTAGCTCTAGGATTGGGTTTTGAGAGGATTCCTTCAGACTGTGAGAACAAAACTGTTTTTACCTCACCCACTACCTTAGAGAAAGAAAGAGCCCAGTTAGACACTCCACAAAAAGCAAAGAAACCTACCCAGCCTCTCAAGAAAAAGCTACCTCCTCCACCTAAGAAAAACCCTCAGCAGAAGCCCAAGGAGCCTGTGAGGATTGCTCCTATGACCCATGAGAATGCCCCTAGGAGAGTGTTGCATTGTTCCTACTATCAGCGGGCGGGTCATTTGGTTGGGTTTTGCTACCGTCGCATCCAAGATGAGCGACGTTCTCAGACAATGAGGTTCCAGGACATGCACTACCCACCTCTAGGTATGCATGAGTCTGAGTTTTACTCACGTCCTGTGTATGAGGCTCCTAGATCCTCTCGGAGAGGCTTTGCCCCTCGTGGTGTTCACCATGTTCCATATGGTGATAGACCACGTGTTAGTGGCTTTGTGCCTCGACAGGTTGGGAGACCTCGTCATGCATATGGATTGCATCATATAGGTAGACCTCGCACTTTGCATCATTCTATTTTTCCTGCGCGTAGACAGTCTACTTTTACAGTAAAAACTGCTCGTATCACTCAGTGTTGGATGCCTCATCATGCTTTCACTCACCCTAGCACTGAGCGATCGAGGTTCTCTCATTATTTGTAGGCATCGGATCAAGGCTTGGAGGGCACGTGGATCATGGACTCCGTTTGTTCACGCCATATGACCAGGAATGCAGCATGGTTCTCTAGCCTCACCACAACCAAGCAAAAGGAGCAAATCACCTTTAGCAACAATCGAAGGAGTAGAGTGAAAGGTAAAGGTGTGGTAAGAATCAACTCGAACTTCATTCTCAAAGATGTTGCTTTGGTTGAAAATTTGGGATACAATTTGCTTTATGTATCTCAATTGCTTGATGAGGGCTTCGAAGTGCGATTCCATCACAATACTTCACAGATACTCAATTCTGATGATGCTATAGTTTGTAAGATCTTTAGAGTTGGGAGAGTTTTTGGAGCTGACTTTTCTGAGTCATCTGGTTCTTCTCACTGCCTTGTTGCACATTCGTCTTCTGAGATTTGGAAGTGGCCTAGGAGACTAGGGCATATGAGTTTTGAGTTGCTCACTCGGTTGAGTGCCCTAGGTCTGATCCGAGGATTGCCCAAGCTCAAATTTGAGAAGAATTTAGTTTGCGCTCCTTGTCGACATGGAAAGATGATTGCTGCTTCGCACTCGCCAGTTACCATGGTGATGACTGAACAACCCAGAGAACTTCTTCATATGGACACTATAGGTCCTTCTCGGGTTAGTTCTGTAAGAGATATACTGTATAGTATAGGGGTTTATTTGTAAATCTTCTCTTCTCTTGTACTATTGCCCTTTGGGCCCTTCTCTTGTATACATTGCCCTTTGGGCCCCTTGGGAATACAGCTGGACTTTTCCTAACATGGTATAGAGCTAGGGTTTCCTTCCCTCTCCCCTTCCTCTAGATCCAGCCGATGGAGCCTGCGCCCACGCTGGCGTGTCCTCGCGCTGCCACCCATCTACCCGCGCGAGCTCGCGCCGCTGCTCATCGCGGCTGCGTCCGAGCCTGCTCGTGCCGCCGCACGTCGCGCTCGCGCCTGGCGCCGCCGCGTGTCGGCCCATCCTCCAGCGCGGACCCGCGTCTGAGCCCCGCCGCCTCCCACGCCGTCGGGACTCCTCACCGGCCAGCCCCCTCCCTTCTGCCTTCCGGATTGTAAAAAAACAGAGACAAGGGTTCCTCACCATGGCTGTTATTCGTCCTCCCGTTGCTGCACCGCTCCCGAATGTCACCTTTGATGGCACCAACTTTCGGGAGTGGTCCACGATGCTTCGTGTGTGCCTTGACAGTCAGCGGTTGTGGGGACATCTCACTGGCCACTCTCCTCGCCCTCTTGTCCCGGTTCATCCTATTGAGCCTACTACCGGGGCAGAGGGTGCTCCGCCTTCTGAATAGGATCAGGCAGCCTATACTGCGGCTAGTGAGCAGTACATGTTTGATCTTAGCGACTATGAGGATTGGAGTGCTGCGGAGGCTCGTGCTGCTCAGATCCTCCTTGGCAGTATGAAGATTAAGTTTGCTATGGATCTTGCCTCCTTGCCTTCCACTCAGGCGATGTGGGAGTGTGCGACGAGTCTCTACCAGCCGAGCAGCCACGCCCTCTACATCTCCACCTTGGAGCTTGCCAGCTCCATTCGACAGCAGGACTCCTCCGTCGATGCCTTCTACCGCCAGCTGACTGACGTGTGGCATCACCTTGACTCACTCGCGCCAGCTTACTGTCGGGCGTGTGACTGCTGTCGTCTTCGCTAGGAGCATGATAGTGTTCTTCGCCTCCACGAGTTCCTTGGCCATTTGCGTCCGTAGTTCGAGCAGCTTCGAGTCCAGCTTCTAGCTGGATCTCCTCTGCCATCCTTGGTTGAGGCGGTCACCTTGGCTCGGGCGGAGGAGATCCGTCTTCGTGGTGTGCTTTCGTCCTCCTCCACTGTACTGGTTGTTTCGACTAGTTCGACTTCCTCGACACCTGCTTCAGCCCCGTCCTCTACACCGACCTCAGCTCCAGGGCCTGTTACTCAGGGTGAGAAACGAAGGGTTGGTTTCGGAGTCTATGATGAGTGATTGACAGATTTTACCCTCTGTTTCGAAGGGGTCCCTCCGAAGGGGTTCGGAGGTTGGGCCTCCGAAGGGGTTCGGAGGTTAGTTCTCCGAAGGTGTTCGGAGGCTGTTTCACCAAAGGGTTCGGTGGGCTCTGGTTGCTGCAGCTGTTGCAGCGGAGTGTGCCTGTCGAAGGGGTCCGACAGTACACGATGACTGGGTTGTACCGAAGGTCTCAGTACTTTGGGCGGTACACCGGAGTGTGTATCGGAGGTTGTTTACCCGGAGAGGTCTCCGGGGTACTAGAAACACTTGTTTGTCTGGCTGTGGTGCGTAGGGGACTTCAAAGGCGACAGACGGTTCGTAGCAGGTGAACCTGGGTCAAGCGAGAGGCTTGATGCCAGGGGAGCAGGGAGCTCCGTCACGAAGGCTGTGAAGGGGTCGAGGTCGGACCTCGGGTCGAGGTTCGCCAGGAGAAGGCAGTAAGTGCGGAGTGTGGCTCCAGGTGAAGGTACCCCAAGACGAAGTCCTCGGAGGCGAGGCACTTTGAAGGGTACTCCGAATGGAGTGAATTCAAAGTATGGTGGACTAAGTCCTCAGCAATGAGGCAAGGTGTTCGAAGTGTGCTCCGGAGGGAGACACTCGAAGGTATACCCGACGAAGGTCTCAGAAGTCGAGGTGCATCGAAGGAATGTTCTGGGTGAGGGTCGTCGAGGAGTGTGCTCGGGGAGAGACACTATGACAAAGTGCTTATGGAATGCTTCGTGCGGAGGCCTTGGACGAAGGAGGGACTTCGAAGGGTGGTACTCCGAAGGTGGGGGTTCGTAGTGAGGCTGGCTTCGGAGTGAAGCTGACTTCGGAGCGAGGCAGGCTCCAGAGCGAGGCTGGCTCCGGAGTGAGACTGACTTGAGGTACTTCGGCCATGCATGGCTTCGGTACACGGACTGACGGAGTTCGAGCTGGGAGAAGCTGCGAAGCCGTGGTGGTCCACTCCGAAGGTGTTGGTGCAAAGGCCCAAGGGCTTTCACGACTTTGGCTCAAAACTGTCACTGTATCGAAGGCTGACTTCGGTGAAGCGAAGGCCGTCAGGCTCAAGGCTTCTCACCAAAGCTACAGCACCCCTCGCGTGCGAAGGGGAGCTTCAGAAGGGTCCAAAATTGCAAAGGCTGACAGCGTCTGCTCTGCAAAAGCTAGTGTTGTCCCCTCTGCGAAGCTGACAAAAGAAGCCTCCAAATAAAGTAGACTACCAGTTGTACCCCCTGTTCTGATGAGACAAAAACAATGTAAAGCCTAGGGGTAAAGTAGTCTATTCACAGGACTGAATAGTGCCTATAAATAGTGGAGGCTGGCTAGGTCACATCAACACTTTGAGCAGCCATTGTAGAACTCCTGTGCTAGCCACCACATACTCTTGTATTCATCCCGTGTGTTCATTTTGTGTTCCCTGTTCAAGCATTGAAGCTTTGATTTTGTTTTCATTTACTGCTTGAACTTGTATGCGTACTTCTCTGCATGCTTAGATCTCTCTGTGTCTCACTTCTTTTGAGTTGAGTTTGTGCACTGAATCTTTTCTGGAGAAGTGTGTGAGAAGCCTGTTCGAGCAAAGTGTGTTCGAGAGAAGTGTGTTTTTCAGTGTCTGTTCGCTCTGTGTAAACTAGAGGCTAGACCTCTCCAATTACTAGAGAAGCACTGGTCTTGGCTTAGATCGAAGCCCGTTTTTCTTCCCTTGTCGAAGTCCGCGGTGAAGTCTGTTTAGTGTGCGTTTAGACCTTCGAAGTACAAAGCCCAGCACCAGTTGCTGTTGCTAAGTATTTGGTCGAAGTCTACTGAGGGAAGTCTGCTCTTGCGAAGGGTGTAGTGCGAAGCCTGCTCGAAGGCACCTTGTGTGCGGAGCCTGCACTGCCTTAGCAGAGTTGATCGAAGTTCTCAGAGGGAAGTCCGCTCTTGCGAAGGGTGAAGTGCGAAGCCTGCTCGGAGCACCCTATGTGCGGAGCCTGCACTGACTTAGCAGAGCTGATTTTTCGGGGTTATGGGTGGAGCGAAGTCTTCTTGGCTTCGAACTTTTGCTCCTTGCGAAGTCTGTGTTCGAAGCTGTGAAATACCTCTGAACCATAGCTTCGAAGGTTGTGTTCGAAGCCTGTTCCGCAGAAGACAGAATTAAAACAGAAGGCTATTTTTAGTCTGAAATTTTAAAAGCTCTCATTCACCCCCTCTGGTCACCGTTTCCGGTCCAACAATTGGTATCAGAGCGGGTTAAGATCACCAGTTGACCTTAACCGGTTTTGTGATCTGTTGGCAACATGGACAGAGATAGTAAAATACCTCTGTTCGATGGGACAGACTTTGCATATTGGAAGGTGCGCATGGAGGCTTACTTGCTAAGCCAAGGAAATGCAATTTGGGAGATTGTGGACTCACAATACTCCATCCCTAAAACTCGCACCTCTCAAACAGAGAAGGATCAGTATAATGCCAACTCCAAGGCAAGAAATATATTGTTCATTGGTTTGAGCCGGAGTGAGTTTGATAGGGTGCAGCACCTTAGGTCAGCTAGGGAGATTTGGACTACACTCACTATTTTTCATGAGGGCTCTACACAGATTAAGGCCAGGCGCCAAAGCACTTACAATCAACAGTATTGGTTGTTTGTGCAGGCACCTGGTGAATCTATAGATGCCATGTTTTCTCGCTTTGATGCGATAGTGAGTAACTTGCGGTCCAACGGGACGCTTGCTTACAATGATCATGATAGGGCTATCAAGCTTCTCTATGCTCTTGATCGTAGCATATGGGAAGTGAAGATATCCAGCATTGAGGAGTCCGCAGGTTATGAAACATTGACCTGTGATGACCTCTTCAGCAAGCTGAAGTCCACAGAGATTGCCAAGGCATCTCTTGCAGTGCACAGAAACTCTTTGCCACAGCCATTGGCATTGGTTTCTAGCACTAGCCGTTGCACCACTGCAGAACCAGACACATCTGGCACTTGTGTTTTTGTAGATGGTTTTGCTTTGTCCTCCCTGGTCTCCGTCACTAAGGTACAAGTGGATACTCTGGATGATGATGAGCTTTCTCTCATTGCCAGAAGGTTCACCCGTTTTCACCATGAGAGACTGGATCAGAGGAGAGGTGGTTTTAGTGTTTGCTTTGAGTGTGGCGACACTTCTCACATCAAGGCCAATTGCCCAAAACTCAAGAAGAGAGATGAGAGTGAGCGCCCCAAATACCACAAAAAGGAGAGGAAACCCTTTGTGAAGGGCAAGCACGGCAAGGTGGCTAAGAGGGTAGCCAAAGCCGCTTCCAGAGCATTTGTTGCTGCTCTCAGTGACATCGACACTTCCTCAACTGAGGAGTCGAGCTCTAATGAGGAGGAGGAGTCCCCAAGGAAGAAGGAGAAGAAGGACAAGAAGGGACGAGATTTCATCGGCCTCTGCTTCATGGCCGACAGCGATCACAGCGGCGATGAGCTTGACTCATCTGAGGTACCTCTATCCTATGACCAGCTTTCAATTAAACTAGATGAGCTGAATGAAGTAATTCTTGGTCAGGATAGATTACTTGTGCAAGCCTCTAGAGATAGAAAAGACCTTAGACTTAGGCTAGAATCTGTGTCTACTGATTATGTCATGCTTAAATCTAGGGTTAATGATGCTGAATGTGAATCTTGCACTGTTTTCATGGGTGAGCTTGCTCAGTTGCGTTCTGTGCATGCTCAAACTCTTTTTGAGCTTGAGACTGCACAGAAGCAGCTTTTGATGGTTGATTCTAGTTCTCATGATAGAAATGAATGCATGAACTGTTCTTTATTACGTGAGAGCATTGATTTACGTGATAAGCATGTTCATGATTTAGAGGCTATATTGGAGAGGGCCGGTAGTTCTAAGGATGGATTTGCTCTTGGCCAAGACAAAGATGTGTGCTGATAGGGCAGGGTTAGCTCTAGAATTGGGTTTTGAGAGGACTCCCTCAGACAGTGAGAACAAAACTGTTTTTACCTCACCCACTACCTTAGAGAAAGAGAGAGATCTGTTAGACACTCCTTCAGCCAAAAAGCCTACCCGAACTCAAAAGAAAACCACACCTCCTGCCAAGAAAATCCCTCCCAAGAAAACCACTCAGCAGAAGCCCAAGGAGCCTGTGAGGATTGCTCCTATGACCCATGAGAGTGCCCCTAGGAGAGTTTTTCATTGTTCCTACTGTCAGAGTGAGGGTCACTTGGTTGGGTTCTGTTTTCATCGCATCAAGGATGAGCGACGCTCTCAGGCGATGAGGTTCCAGAATATGCACTACCCATCTTTAGGTATGCATGAGTCTGAGTTTTACTCTCATCCTGTTTTCGAGGCTCCTTGTGTTTCTCGGAGAGGTTTTGCTCCTCGAGGTGTTCACCATGTTCCATATGGTGGTAGACCCCGGGCGAATAGCTTTGTACCTCATCAGAGTAGGAGACCTCATCATGCTTTTACATCACAGCATGTAGGTAGACCTCACACTTTGCATCATTCGGATTATCCTGTGCGTAGACAGTCTACTTTTACTGTGCCTACTACTCGTATCACTCAGTGCTGGATGCCTCATCATATTTTCACTCACCCCAGCACTGAGCGATTGAGATTTTCTTATCGTGTGTAGGCGCCAGATCGAGGCTTGGAGGGCACGTGGATCATGGACTCCGGTTGTTCGCGCCATATGACCGGAGATGCAGCATGTTTCTCCAGCCTCACCACAACCAAGCAAAGGGAACATATCACCTTCGACAACAATCGAAGGAGTAGAGTGAAAGGTAAATGTGTGGTAAGAATCAACTCGAATTTCACTCTCAAAGATGTTGCATTGATTGAAAACTTGGGATACAATTTGCTTTCTGTATCTCAATTGCTTGATGAGGGCTTCGAAGTGTGATTCCATCGCGATACTTCGCAAGTACTCAATTCTGATGGCGTTATGGTTTGTAAAATCTTTAGAGTTGGGAGAGTTTTTGGAGCTGATTTTTCTGAGTCATCTGGTTCTTCTCATTGTCTTGTTGCACATTCGACTTTTGAGCTTTAGAAGTGGCATAGGAGACTAGGGCATATGAGCTTTGAGTTGCTCGCTCGTCTAAGTGCCCTAGGTCTGATCTGAGGATTGCCCAAGCTCAAGTTTGAGAAGAATTTAGTTTGCGCTCCTTGTCGACATGGAAAAATGATTGCCGCTTTGCACTCTCCAGTCACCACTGTGATGACTGAACAACCCGGAGAACTTCTCCACATGGACACTGTAGGTCCTTCTCGGGTTAGTTCTTTAGGCGGCAAGTGGTATGTGTTAGTTATTGTCGACGATTTCTCTCGCTACTCTTGGGTCTTCTTTCTTGCCAGCAAGGATGAAGTGTTTTCACACTTTCGGAGCTTGGCTTTGAGACTTTTCATTGAACTCTCTAGTGCATTGAAATTCATTAGAAGTGATAATGGCACTGAGTTCAAGAACAATCTCTTTGTTGACTTTTGCATGGAGCGTGGCATAGAACATCAATTCTCTGCTCCACAGGTTTCTCAACAGAATGGTGTTGTTGAGAGAAAGAACCGCACTTTGGTTGAGATGGCTAGGACGATGCTCGATGAGCACAGGACTCCTAGAAAATTCTGGGCTGAGGCCATGAACACTGCTTGTTACATCTCAAACCGAATTTTCTTGCGCTCAATTTTGAACTTGACATCTTATGAACTGCGTTTTGGGAGACATCCCATGGTTACTCATCTTCGAGTTTTTGGCTGTCGTTGCTTTATCCTAAAACGTGGAAATTTGGACAAATTTGAGTCACGTTCTTTTGACGGGATCTTTTTGGGTTACACTACACATGGTCATTCTTATCGTGTTTATAATTTGGAGACTAACACTGTCATCGAGTCATGTGATGTGACTTTTGATGAATCGACCCCCTCTGTTAGTTCTGTTCTTGAACAGGCAAATGAACACGACATGGAACAGACCATCTTCGAAAAAGATCCCGGAGATTTCGAGGATGAACCCCTACTACCCTCGACATCAACCCCCGAAGCCGACCCCGCTTCGACCACTTCGGCACAAGGTCCCGAAGCAAATACCTCGACATCGGTCATCTTGGACCACTCCAACGCACAAGTTGAGGGGGAGACTGCATCCCGCCGTGAGGCTCCACATCATGTTCAAAGGATGCATCCTCCCGAGCAAATCATTGGTGAGCTTGATCAAAGGGTAACACGTTCTCATGCTCATTTCATTGATTCAGCTTTTGTTGCGTCTTTTGAGCCCTTAGATGTTAGTCATGCACTTTCTGATTCTAGTTGGATCAATGCCATGCATGAAGAACTTGAAAATTTTGAGAGAAACCAAGTCTGGACTTTAGTTGATCCTCCACCAAATGTTCATTCATTGGAATAAAATGGATTTTCAAAAACAAACAAGGGGAGGATGGAACAATAGTTAGAAACAAGGCTAGACTTGTAGCTCAGGGTTATTATCAATTAGAAGGGATTGATTTTACTGAAACTTTTGCACATGTTGCGCGTCTAGAGGCCATTAGGATTTTGTTTGCCTTTGCGACATCCCGGGGATTCAAACTCTATCAAATGGATGTCAAAAGTGCATTTCTTAATGGCTTCTTAGGCAAAGATGTTTATGTAAAACAACCCCCTGGTTTTGAAAACCCCAAATACCCACATAAAGTCCTTAAACTTCATAAGGCTCTTATGGACTCAAGCAGGCCCCTCGGGCATGATATGATAGACTTAAGTCTTTTCTGCTTGAGCAGGGATATTTGGTGGGATCTGTTGATAAAACCCTGTTCACTCTCAAGCATGGCAAAGATTTCCTCCTAGTTCAGATTTATGTGGACGATATCATCTTTGGTGGCTCTTCTCATGCTTTGGTTGCCGAGTTTGCAGATACCATGAGCAGGGAATTCGAGATGTCCATGATGGGTGAACTCACATTCTTCCTTGGTTTGCAAATCAAGCAAAGCAAACAAGGTACCTTCGTCCATCAGACGAAGTACACCAAGGACCTGCTCAAGAAAATCGACATGGCTGATGCGAAGCCCCTTGCCACTCCAATGGCTACATCTGTAGCATTGGATCCTGACGAGGATGGAGAAGCCGTAGATCAGAAGGAGTTCCGAAGCATGATCGGCTCCCTCCTCTACTTGACTGCTACGAGGCCGAACATACACTTCGTAGTGTGTCTGTGCGCTCTTTTTCAGGCTTCACCACGAGCTTCGCACCGCCAAGCGGTAAAGCGCATTCTCAGGTATCTCAAACATACCCTCGAATTCGGCATTTGGTATTCAACGTCTTCCTCATTGTGTCTTTAAGGTTATTCCGATGCAGACTTTGCTGGATGTAGGATTGATAGGAAAAGTACCTCTGGTACTTGTCATTTTCTGGGTACTTCACTGGTTTGCTGGTCTTCTTGCAAATAGTCTAGTGTTGCACAATCGATGACTGAGGCCGAATATGTTTCTACAGCTAGCTATTGCTCTCAGATTTTGTGGATGGTTTCCACTTTGCGGGATTTTGGGTTAGATTATAAGAGTGTTCCACTTTTCTGTGATAACACTAGTGCTATTTGTATTGCAAACAACCCGGTTCAGCACTCTAGAACCAAACACATTGATGTGCGATATCATTTTCTCAGAGATCATAATGAGAAGGGTGATATTGAACTTCAATATGTTGATACCCAACACCAGCTAGCCGATATTTTCACAAAACCCATCGATGCTTCTTGTTTTGCCTACTTGCGTGGAGAACTTGGTGTTTGTCACCCTTGCGGCATTTTGTGAGGGGGAGCAGATTTTGATTGCCTTGCATATGCTCATCATGTGTGAAATTGCATTTACATCTTTTGCACTTATATGCCTAATTATAATTCATGTAATCATGTCAGCTCAACTCTATTTAATATATCTAAAACATTATGTGCATGATTTTTCTTTCCAAAATCAAGTCATGCTCACTGCTTAGTCTTGAATCTAGCAAGTTTAGGCAGGACTGCTTTAGCTATCTTTTATTTGCTTGATAGCAAGACACCTTTTCTCTGGATGCTAAACATTGCAACTTGAAAAATTGTATTCATGGATATTCATCAAGTGCTAAACAATTTGGTCACTAAATTAAAAAAATTCAAAACTCCATGATTTTCATGTTACAAGTGAAAAGATTCAGGTGGGTTTGTTTGTCGCACTACTCTATTCTCGACTACTTACCATTGCACATTGGTCTGAACTGGGATAGTGTAGTGTATGCCAAAATCACTGCCTTAAGCTTCTGATGTCTTTTATGCCTAGGCTTGGCCTGATTGGAAAGTATAAGGTAGACAAACAAATAACCCCTGGTTTATCAAGTTTGCTTTCAATGCTCCACTTGAACTGGACTTGTCTGTCTAGAGTAGAAATTGACTAGCTTTGCACAGTCCTTGTTTTTACTTGTCTAATTACCTTGAGTGAGTGGTGATGCTTTTATTTCAAAATGATAACATCACATGCTGTCATCATGTTTTTAGAGAATGTTAAATTGAGCTGAGCACATGATAATTGGTATTAATGTTGGCATATTTGTTGCTTTATGTGTCTTTGCAACTCTGCCCATTTCAAAGCTATGCATCTTTTACATGCTCCTTGATGCTTGCATTGCCAAAGGGGGAGAAATTTTTACGTTCTCTACAGTAATGGGGTAAAATAACTCAGGGGGTGGTTTATCTTGCAAAGGGAAAGATTTGTCGAAGGGGCTTTTACTCTATTGAAAAAGGGGGAGGAAGATTCTTTTGTCAAGTGACATGATTTGGCTCGTTTCTGAGTTTTTATGGTCAATTGTGTGCTGAAATTTTTCAATTTTTTCTTGAACTTGAATTTGGTTGTCAATGCACTCATCAAGGGGGAGATTGAGAAACCAAGGGTTGGTTTCAGAGTCTGTGATGAGTGATTGACATATTTTACCCTCTGATTCGAAGGGGTCCCTCCGAAGGGTTTCGGAGGTTGTTTCACCGAAGGGTTCGGTGGGCTCTGTTTGCTGCAGCTGTTGCAGCGGAGTGTGCCTGTCGGAGGGGTCCGACGGTACACGATGATTGGCTGTACTGAAGGGTTTGGTACTTTGGGCGATACACCGGAGTATGTATCGAAGTTTGTTTATCCAGAGAGGTCTCCGAGGTACTAGATACACTTGTCTGTTTGTCTGTGGTGAGCAGGTGACTTCGGAGGCGACAGACGGTTCATAGCAAGTGAACCTGGGTCAAGCGGGAGACTTGATGCTAGGGGAGCAGGGAGCTCCGTCACGAAGGCTGCGAAGGGGTCGAGGTCGGACCTTGGGTCGAGGTGCGCCAGGAGAAGATAGTAAGTGCGGAGTGTGGCTCCGGGTGAAGGTACCCTGAGACGAAGTCCTCGGAGGTGAGGCACTTCGAAGGGTACTCCGAATGGAGTGACTTCGAAGTATGGTGGACTAAGTCCTCAGCAATGAGGCAAGGTGTTCGAAGTGTGCTCCGGAGGGAGACACTCGAAGGTATACCCGACGAAGGTCTCAGAAGTTGAGGTGCATCGAAGGCATGGTCCGGGTGAGGATCGTCGAGGAGTGTGCTCGGGGCGAGACACTACGATGAAGTGCTCATGGAATGCTTCATGCGGAGGCCTTGGACGAAGGAGGGACTTCGAAGGGTTGTACTCTGAAGGTGGGGGCTTCAGAGTGAGGCAGGCTCCGGAGTGAGGCTGACTTGAGGTACTTCGGCCATACATGGCTTCGGTACACGGACTAACAGATTTTGAGATGGGAGAAGCTGCGAAGCCGTGGTGGTCCACTCCGAAGGTGTTGGTGCGAAGGCCCAAGGGCTTTGACGGCATCGGCTCAAAACCGTCACTGTATCGAAGGCTGACTTCGGTGAAGCGAAGGCCGTCAGGCTCAAGGCTTCTCACCAAAGCTACTGCATCCCTCGCGTGCGAAGGGGGGCTTCAGAAGGGTCCAAAACTGCAAAGGCTGACAGCGTCTGCTCTACAAAAGCTGGTATTGTCTCCTCTGCGAAGCTCACAAAAGAAGCCTCCAAATAAAGTAGACTACCAGTTGTACCCCCTGTTCTGATCAGGCAAAAACAGTGTAAACCCTAGGGGTAAAGTAGTCTATTCACAGGGCTGAATAGTGCCTATAAATAGTGGAGGCTGGCTAGGTCACATCAACACTTTGAGAAGTCATTTTTGAGCTCCTGTGCTAGCCGCCACATACGCTTGTATTCATCCTGTGAGTTCATTTTGTGTTCCCTGTTCAAGCAATGAAGCTTTGATTCTGTTTTCTTTTACTGTTTGAACTTGTATGCATACTTCTCTACATGCTTTGATTTCTCTGTGCACCATCTTCTTGTGAGTTTTTCTAGAGAGGTGTGTGAGAAGTTTGTCTACGTGAAGTGTGTTTTTAAGTGTCTGTTCGCTCTGTGTAAACTGGAGGCTAAACCTCTCTGATTACTAGCGAAGCACTGTCTTTGTGCTGAATCGAAGCCCGTTTTCTTCCCGTGTCGAAGTCCTCAGCGAAGTCTGTTCAGTGTGCGTTTAGACCTTCGAAGTCCGAAGCCTAGCACCAGTTGGTGTCGCTGAGTATTTGGTCGAAGTCCGCAGGGGGAAGTCTGCTCTTGCGAAGAGTGAAGTGCGAAGCCTGCTCGAAGGCACCCAGTCTGCTGAGCCTGCACTGACTTAGCAGAGCTGATCAAAGTCCTCAGAGGGAAGTCCGCTCTTGCGAAGGGTGAAGTGCGAAGCCTGCTCGAAGGCACCTAGTGTGCGGAGCTCGCACTGACTTAGCAGAGCTGAATTTTCGGGGTTGTGGGTGGAGCGAAGTCTTCTTAGCTTCGAACTTTTGCTCCTTGTGAAGCCTGTTTTCGGAGCTGTGAAATATCTCCGAACCAGAACTTCGAAGGTTGTGTTCGAAGCCTGTTCCGCAGAAGACAAAAGTAAAACAGAAGGCTATTTTTAGTCTGAAATTTTAAAAGCTCCCATTCACCCCCCCTCTGGTCGCCGTTTTCGGTCCAACAAAAACCCTTCATCTTCTAGTACTTTTATACAATATGCAGGGAATCGGCTCCACTTCATCTTCTTCTTTCCGCATTTTCCTTCTTTGACCATGGACGATTGTGATGGATATCGCTGTGTCGGACCAGGTTTCATTCCATGCAGTCCTGTACTGGTATCTTTAGGCCCAAGATTCTGTTCCCCTAATCTCGGGACTACAAACATTGCGGCATTTTGAGAACTGTACTCATGATTACCTTTTGCCGAACGTTGGAGTTGGTCCAACCAGACCCACCGGGATTGTCTTGACTCAGTTGCCGAGGGGTTGCTTTTCAATCTATAAGAGCAACTCCAACAGTAGCCTTCAAATCAGGGCCCCTACTTTTGATTTGAGGGCTTCCCCTATTTTTGAGAGGCCTGTTTTCTGCATTCCAGTCTAGCAGTGGCTCTCAAAACAGAGCCCCTATTTTTAATTTAAATTATTTCTTCACACATTATACATATGTATTTGATAAAACAATAATACCTAATAAATTGTTTATTATTTAATAATGAATGACTATATTTAAATATTCAAAATTTTAAATGAAAATACAAATATTCAAATTTAAATATAGGTATATCGTATTAAACAATAGGAAAAAAATCATCTATCATATTTAAATATTCAAAATTTTAAATTCAAATACAAATAATCAAATTTAAATATAGCAACATAATCATCTATCATATTAAACAATAGGAACATACTCATCTATCATATTTGAATATTCAAATTTAAATATTCAAAATTTTAAATTCAAATTTAAATATAGCAACATAATCATCTATTGTATTAAACAATACGAACATAATCATCTATCATATTTGAATATTCAAATTTTTAAATGTAAATACAAATATTCAAATTTAAATATAGGAACATAATCATCTATCATATTTAAATATTCAAAATTTTAAATTCAAATACAAATATTCAAATTTAAATATAGCAACATAATCATCTATCATATTAAACAGTAGGAACATAATCATCTATCATATTTGAACAATCCAATTTAAATATTCAAATTTTTAAATCCAAATACAAATATTCAAATTTAAATACATGAACAAATCATCTATCGTATTAAACAATAGGAACATAACCATCTACGATATTTAAATATTCAAATTTTTAAATACAAATAAAAATATTCAAATTTAAATATAGAAAGATAACCTTCTAAACAAGAGGAACATAATCATCTATCATATTTAAATATTCGAATATTTAAATGCAAATATAAATATTCAAATTTAAACAAGCGGGAAGCGTGTGCATCCACGTGGCGTAGATGAGAGCTAGGATAGGGGGCCCTAGGGATGAGGGCTTGGTGGCCTATTTTGAGAGCCAAGTAGGGGTCCTGTTGGACCTCGATTTTTCTCGCGGGCTCTCAAAAATGAGTTTGAGGGTTCAAATAGGGGCCCTGTTGGAGTTGCTCTAAATATCCACTGAGCGCTTTCTTCTCCCTTTTATGCCCCCTACGCACAAAACTTCTTCCTTCCTGAGATCGTCGCCATTCTGCTCGTAATCACCACTCATGATCCCTTACGCTCGCTGCCTTCTTCGTCGGTCCCAGACTCCAATGATCTAGAAATGGTGACCCACGACATGGTTCCTGAGGTATGTCTTCGGCGTTCTTCTTACTATTGTTCTTCGTCCTTTCCTTGGTTCACCCGCCACTTTTCTTCACTGCATCCCCTTTTCTCTTACTGTTTCTTCTTGTTTTCTTTCCTGTAGAACTTGTAGAACCAAGTATTGATCCCAATGGTTACTTCTCCTTCTTATTTCTTCTTGGGTCTCCAAGGTGACCTTGAATTTTCCCTTTTAAATTTTCCCATATGCTTTCCTCTGACTGGGACTTTGCCTTCGAGTCTTTTTCCCCTTCTCTCCCTAGCTAGCGCGACTAGTACCTTAGGGTATCGGGGACATACCGTGCCTTCTGGGATGAAATTGATATTGGATACTGCATCGGCCTCTCGCTTGCTAAGCCATACCAAAATGAACTGATGTTAGCCGCTTCTTTCTACTTCTGGTCTGATGCCCTGAATGCCTTCATTTTTGGCCATGGGCCAATGAGTCCCTCTTTGCTTGATGTTTTCTTACTTGCCTTGATATCGACTCATCGACTGTCCTTTCCTTCTTCCATTCCAAACCGGTCCATTGCCTTCGTACCAAATCCATTGATACTTGGGGCAGATACATTAAAAGGCACAACAAAAAGACATGCCCCGTAGAAACTCGTGAACACGTGGCCTTTCTTACTCTCTAGTTAGATAGGTTTGTATTTTGTGTGTCGACCTCAGGTCCAACTTTTCAGTTTCAATTTTTGGCCGAACAACTCGCCACCCACGTCATAATCCCTCTTGGTTGATACCTTCTTGGAGCCGCATACCACCTTCTCCATCTTGTGTCGGTCAAGATATCAGCTGGAGATCCTACCGGCTACCACCACGAACCATGGTGGCTTCTTCAACTCTGACTCAATGTCTATATAGCCGATGTTGCTGGTGGGCCCCCTTTCTCTTCCATGCGATTTCTTACTGATTTTCCAGAATCGGCCACCCTCGTCTACCGCCAATGCTATTCTTTGGGTGAAGCAGCTGCATGGCGTTCCGCCTTCCCTTTATCTTCTGAACCCTTAGCCGCCTATTTTAAGGGTTCTATCTTGGATTTTCTAATCAGACCATCTGGTACCCCTATGAGTACTCAGAATATGAATGCCCCTATCGGCTAGTTTTACCTGACGTGCTTTGAGACGAGGAATCTACTCGCATTTTCAAGGCCGCAATCTTTCCTTGTCTTTTGGCTATCAATTTCACCGTCGAGCACCCTTAGATGGGTTCGTATGAATTCTATCACCCATCGGTCTTTGTGATTCAGTTTGGTTTTGGTCAGCTTCCTCCCCATTTATTCTTCATCAACCAGCTCCAAGTGCGTGGAGAAGTCAGGGGCCACTTGGAGTGGGATCACCTTTTCCGCATAACCGATAGTATCCCTTTTGCTGACTTCACTCATTGGTCATCCTGCCGAGTGTCCTCCATTGACTTTTGTTGATGGTGGGATGAGCTAAAGCAACATATTTTCAATCGCTCTTTGCTGATCTACCGAGAGCGCCTTTGCTAGGGTGATACTACCTCGAAGCCTGAGGTGACTGCTTTGGACTTCCCCTTTTATTTGTCCCTATCATTTTCTCTTTATCTGATTAACTTTGCTTACTATAGGAGGATGATGTCGATGCCGCTTTTACAAGTCTTAGTGGCCGACTGATATATTACGGTCTGATATCGGCCTCTATGAACTTGGGTACTAGTGCCTCTTCTCTATCAGTTTGTGTAGCGCCCGAATTTAATAAAACCCAGATGTTGGCGCAAATGTTACGCCAACAGGTTCTCTGAGATCAAGAACGGACAAACAGGGAGTTTGTGTTTTAGGACTACTTCGAGCCTCCGAACTGGATAATAACTCAAGTAGTCCGAATGAGTGTAATGAATAACTTGTTCTGGCTCCTCTTTTACAAGGTACAAAGGGGGGTATTTATAGGGGAAAAGCATAAGGAAAAGACCTATTTACCCCTAGATTACAACCGACATAGTGGAAACTATTCGGTACCATAAACAAGGTTATATAAGGTAAAACACTACAAGGTAGATGGATAAGCTGGACATCCAATCAATCATGTCTTTCGGCTTCGAGGCCTCCATCTTCCATTCGGAGGGTTCTCCAGGGCTTCGCACCGCTGCACCCTTCGGCGTGGTGACGCATACTCTGAACAACAGCTCACTAGCTTCGGAGTCCTTCTCAGCCTTTGAAGGATTAATCTTTAAGCCCTGGAAATGGAGTAATTTCCCCCAACAGTAGCCCCTCGAATACGCCTCTCTGTGATTAACCTTTTTAGAAAGAAGGCAGTATACGGAAGGAACATTTCTATTTTCTGAGGCTTAAAGAGGATTTGGGCATGCTGCGACTTAGCCGAGGACTTCGAGCCCAGCGCGTTCGAACCTCCCCCTTCGGGTTCTTGATGCAGTGGGAACGCACGTTGGGAAGGGAACGGTCTCGGAGTGCAAACGTTGTGGAGCGCCGTTAGATTGTAGCCGTTACAGCGCAAGTAGCCGTTACACTCTGCAAAAAAGGTAACGGTCGGTTTTTACAGCGGTTGCTCGCCGTTCCAATTACCGGACCCACTTGTCGGTGACAGAAGCCGAACCTGCAGTGTGAAATCAATCGAAGAGTAGCACTGGTCGTGCGGTTATAAAAGGGAAAGACAGGGATTAACCGAGATTTTTTACCGCATCCATTATTCACGATTCACTTTCCTCCAATCTTCCAATCTCTTGAGCACCCAAGCGCAATGGCGAGAACTAGACACACCACCCCGGTGGCAACCAGCACCCTAGCGCAGAGGCAGGCGTGGGCTGCCTCGGCAGCAGCGACAATGGCGGGGGCCTCGAGCGGAGCTTGGCCCAAGAATCCTCGGGCGCTCCGTCCGCCCTCCAAGAAGAAGATTGGCCAGAGCTTCATCATCGGCCAATCCGTGAGCACCTCCGAATCTATTGAAGAAGCAGTGGACGGGAAGCTGGGCGCTGGGCTGAGGACTCGAGTCCCCGGAACAGAATCAACTCCAAGGCCGCGAAGCGGGGAAGTGGTGGTCTTCGAAGCGTTCTTCGAAGCAGGCTTGGGGCTGCCAGCCGTGGACTTCTTGGCAGAGGTATTGGACTTGTTCCACATAACTCTGCCTCAGCTATCCCCCAACACCATCGCGCGTTTATCCATCTTCAAATGGGCGCTCCGGGCAGAAGGATGCGAAGGACGCTCCGAGATCTTCGCCGCGACCCACGAAGCCATATGCCAGCCGAAGCCCCAAGACGGGCCTGGGGACTCCAAGGTGACCATAGCCTTCGGCAGCGTCAACTTTCAGCTACGGAAGGAGCATGCCCTTCATTTCCCTGCAAAATCCATAAACGACAGGTGGTATACGAACTGGATACTTCGGTGGTTTTACGCCGAAGTCGGAGAGGACTCCCCCCTCGCGGGTCCTCTCCAGGAGATTTGGTTCCGGAAGGAGGCGAACATCTCTCCGAACCCTAGCCTACTCTCGACGAGGCTAGGGCTGCTTACTTCGGTGGCTCGCCTCATGAGCATGCGCGATCTGGCCGAAGAGTACATTGCCCTTCGAATCCCTCACCTCGGGGCTACTTGGCCGATCGTGTTTCCCCAGGCCTCGGAGGGGGATCTCCGAAACCTAGGTAAGACTTCAATCCCTACAGTATAATATTATACGAAGAGAACAACTATACTTATGATTCCATACCCCTTTTCTTTCAGCGGCCCCTCTGGCATTGGATCCGGAAGACATAGTTCGAGCCACCGAACGAGTTCTTGGAGCCCCTTCGGTGGCCGAAAAGCAAAAAAGACTTGAGCTGGTGGGAAGCTGGGAGCGATCCAACAGGGTGTGGGGAGCTCTTGGAATGGAGCCCCCTCCGCTTCCTGACTTTGCTTCGACCGGAACAGCTGCTCGCAAGAGTAAAGCCATAGTTGAACTGTCCAAGAAGACCGGCAAGCAGCCGCTCAGGAAAAAGAAAGTAGCGAAGCCTCCTTCGCAGTTGACGCCTGCCTCGTCTGCGTCATCGCTGGGTGATCAGAGCTCAGCCTCCGAAGAGGTAGAGGACTCCGACGCCCAGACAGTGGTAGCCTTCGAAGCCTACCTCTTGGATGACGAAGACCAAGGGGAGGTCCCCCCTAGCACCTCCATTAGAGAGGTAGTAAGCGTAACTCCGACGGTTCCTCATGTGCCCGCCGTCGTGCAAGTGGAGTCAGACTCCGCTACTCCCGACTTGCCTGCGCTAGAGGTGATTACGGCGGAGATCGCAGCTCCGCCAGGAAGTGTTGGGGGCAGGACCTCAGGAGATGACTTCGCCGACATCCTTCGGATGTATGAGGTCCTGGAGGATCCGGCGATCCTACCCCACGAGGCTCCCGGAGGTACTTTCCGAAGCTCCCCCTTTTCTTTTTTGATCAATACCTGCATACTATTTATGAAAGCATGTTTATTAATTTTGTTATCGAAGTAGGTACCTCTACGGGTGTCAATGCCTCGATGGCGTCCGATGCTCCTGCACCTTCGGAGGCTGCTGCTCAAGCGAACCCTCCCGTGCCCTTGGACGCTCCGAGCTTGATGGTGGAGGACGCGTCCGCCGGAGCGGAAAATGCGCTTGCCGGGACGGAGCTGGCGATGGAGGTTGTTGGACCGGAAACGGCGACCAGAGGGGGGGTGAATGGGAGCTTTTAAAATTTCGGGCTAAAAACTAGCCTTCGGTTTCAGTTCTGTCTCCTGCGGAACAGGCTTCGAACACTACCTTCGAAGGTCTAGTTCGGAGGTACTTCGACACCTTCGAACACAGGCTTCGGAGGAGCAAAAGTTCAAAGCCAAGAAGACTTCGCTCCACTTACAACCCTCGAAAACCTACTCTGCTAAGTCAGTGCAGGCTCCGCACACAGGGTGCTTCGAGCAGGCTTCGCACTTCACCCTTCGCAAGAGTGGACAGCCCTCTGAGGACTTCGACCAGGTACTTGGCGGCAGCAACTGGTGCTGGGCTTCGTACACGAAGGTCTACACGCACACAACTGGACTAAACTAAAGGCTTCGACACAAGAAGCAAAACGGGCAACTATCAGGACTTCGCTAGTAAGCAGCGAGGTCACGCCTCCTGTTACACAGAGCGAAAGCACACTGACAAAACACACTTCGCACGAAAGCGACCTTCGCCAAGACAGGCTTCGGTGCACAACTACAGGCGAGGTATGCAACGCGAGCTCAAGCAAAAGCACAAAGAAGCAGGGCTTCGCCGCTTGAACAAGGAACACAGAAAAATGAACTCTCTGGATGTATTGCAATAGAAGTGTGGCTACAGGAGCTCAACAGTAAATGCTCAAAGTGTTAAATGTTACCTACCGAGCCCCCATATTTATAGCACACAGTTCACCCAAAAGAAATTGACTACACTACCCCTAGGGTTTACATTCATTTTGTCTCTACAGAAGTAAGGGGTACAAAAGGTAGTCCACCTTTATTCTGGAGGCTTCTCTGTCAGCCTTGCAGAGGGGACAGCGTCAGCTTTTTGCAGAGCAGACAGTGTCAGCCTTTGCAGTCTTTGACTTTCTGCAGCCTCCCTTCGCACGCGAGGGTGCGGTAGCTTCGGTGAGAAGCCTGAAGCCTGTTGGCCTTCGCTTCACCGAAGTCAGTCTCCGATACACTGACGGTTTTGAGCCGAAGCCGTCAAAGCACTTGGGCCTTCGCACCAACACCTCCGGAGTGGACCACCATGGCTTCGCAGCTACTCCCAGCTCGAACTCCGTCAGTCCGTATACCGAAGCCATGCAGGCCGAAGCACCTCAAGTCATCCTCACTCCGAAGCCCCACCTTCGGAGTACCACCCTTCGAAGTCCCTCCTTCGTCCAAGGCCTTCGCATGAAGCATTCCATGAGCCCTTCGTCGCAGTGCCTCTTCCCGAGCACACTCCTCGACGAGCCTCACCCGGACCATGCCTTCGATGCGCCTCGACTTCTGAGACCTTCGTCGGGTACCTTCGAGTGTCTCCCTCCAGAGCACACTTCGAACTCCTTGCCTCCGCAGAGGACTTGTTCCATCCAACTCCGAAGTCACTCCATCCGGAGTACCTTCGAAGTGCCTCGCCTCCGAGGACTTTGTCTCGGAGTACCTTCAGTCGGAGCCACGCTCCGCACTCTCTGCCTTCACCTGGCACGCCTCGACCCGAGGACCGACCCGGACCACCTTCGCAGCCACCGTGACGGAGCTCCCCGCTCCCCTGGCATCAAGCCTCCCGCTTGACCTAGGTTCACCTGGCTCGAACCTTGTCCGTCCCCTCCGAAGTCCCTGCGCACCACAGAAAAGCAAACAAGTGTATCCGGTACTCCGGAGACCTCTCCGGGTTAGCAACCTCTGGCACACACTCCGGTGTACCGCCCAAAGTACCGAACCCTTCGGTACGAACCCAGTCATCGCGTACTGTCGGACCCCTCCGACGAGCACACTCCGCTGCACAGCTGCAGCAAGCAAACACCGAACACACTTCGGTGAAACCACCTCCGAACACCCTTCGGAGGTACCACCTCCGAAGCCCCTTCGGAGGTACCCTTCGAACAGAGGGTAAAATCCTGTCAATCACTCATCACAAAACACCGAAACCAACCCTTGGTTTCTCAATCTCCCCCTTGATGAGTGCATTGACAACCAAATCCAAGTTCAAGAAAATTTAAAATTTTCATCACACAAGTGACCATAAAAACTCAGAAAAGAGCCAAATCATGTCACTTGATAAAAGAATTTTCTCCCCCTTTCTCACAAGATTGAAAAGCCCCCTTCGGCAATAAAAAACTCCCCCTGAGTTAAATTTTCTCTTGGCAACAAAAAGCCTATCTCCCCCTTTATGTCAAATATCTCTCCCCCTGTAAAAATTATGCCTTTTTGCGGTAGAGAACATAGCAAATCTCTCCCCCTTTGGCAATGTAAGCATCAAGGAGCATTCAAAAGATGCAAAGCTTCGAAATGAATAGAATTGCAAAGACATATAATGCAAAAATATGCCAACAGTAATACCAATGTTCATGTGCTCAGCTCAGTTTAACAGACTGTGAAACAAGATGATGGCATGTGATTTTGTCATGTTGAGAGAAAAGCATCACCACTTAATCATAGCAGCTAGACAAGTGAAGGCAAGGACTGCGCAAAGCTAACAATTTCTACCCTAGACAGACAAGTCTTGTTCAAAAAGGAGCTTTGAAAGCAAACTTGATGATTAATTAATTTTGTTGTTCTTTTCTTAATGCCAGGGGTTATTTGTTTGTCCACCTTATACTTTCCAATCAGGCCAAGCCTAGGCATGAAAACCATCTGAAGCTTAAGGCGGTGATTTTGGCATACACCACACTATCCCAGTTCAGACCAAAGTGCAATGGTAAGCAGTCTAGAATAGAGTAGTGCGACAAACAAACCCTCCTGGATCTTTTCATTTAAACCAGACAAATCATGGATTTTTGATTTTGATTCAGGTGAATTAAATATTTTGATGAATATCCATGAATAAAGAACACATTTTTCAAGTTGCAAATTTTAGCATCCAAGGAACAGTGTCTTGCTGTCAAGTAGATAAAAGATAGCTAAAAGCAGTCCTGCCTAAACAAGCTAGATACACGATTGTGCGGTGAGCAAGTTTTGATTTTAGAAAATAAAACATCATGCACAACCAATGTTCCAGACATATTTCATAGAGCTGAGCTGACATGATTTCTTTGAATTAAAGGCAGGCATATAATAGCAAAAGATGTAAGTGCAATTTCACACATAATGAGCATATGCAAGACAATTAAAATCAGCTCCCCTCACAAAATGCCGTAGGGATGACAAATACCAAGTTCCCCACGCAAGTAAGCAAATCGAGAAGCATCGAGGGGTTTTGTAAAAATGTCGGCAAGCTGGTGTTGGGTATCAACATATTGAAGTTCAATATCACCCTTCTCATTGTGATCTCTGAGAAAATGATACCGTACATCAATGTGTTTGGTTCTGGAGTGCTGAACCGGGTTGTTTGCAATACAAATAGCACTAGTGTTATCACAGAAAAGTGGAACACTCTTATAATCTAACCCGAAATCCCGCAAAGTGGAAACCATCCACAAAATCTGAGAGCAACAGCTAGCTGCAGCAACATATTCGGCCTCAGCCGTCGATTGAGCAACACTAGACTGTTTGCGGGAAGACCAGCAAACCAGAGACGTACCCAGAAAATGACAAGTACCAGAGGTACTCTTCCTATCAATTCTACACCCAGCAAAATCCGCATCTGAATAACCTCTAAGACATAAAGATGAAGACGATGAATACCATATGCCAAATTCAAGGGTGTGTTTGAGATACCTTAGGATGCGCTTTACCGCTTGGTGGTGCGAAGCTCGTGGTGAAGCCTGAAAACGAGCGCACAGACACACTGCGAAGTGTATGTCCGGCCTCGTGGCAGTCAAGTAGAGGAGGGAGCCGATCATGCTCCGGAACTCCTTCTGATCTACGGCTTCTCCATCTTCGTCAGGGTCCAATGCTACAGATGTAGCCATTGGAGTGGCGAGGGGCTTCGCATCGGACATGTCGAACTTCTTGAGCAGGTCCTTGGTGTACTTTGTCTGGTGGACAAAAGTACCTTGTTTGCTTTGCTTGATTTGCAAACCAAGGAAAAAGGTGAGTTCACCCATCATCGACATTTCAAACTCCCTGCTCATGGTATCTGCAAACTCGGCAACCAAAGCATGAGAAGAGCCACCAAAGATGATATCATCCACATAAATCTGAACTAGGAGGAAATCTTTGCCATGCTTGAGAGTAAACAGTGTTTTATCAACGGAGCCCATCAAATACCCTCGCTCAAGCAGAAAAGACTTAAGTCTGTCATACCAAGCCCGAGGGGCCTGCTTGAGTCCATAAAGAGCCTTATGAAGTTTAAGGACTTTATGTGGGTACTTGGGGTTTTCAAAACCAGGGGGTTGTTTTACATAAACATCTTCACCTATGAAGCCATTAAGAAAAGCACTTTTGACATCCATTTTATAGAGTTTGAATCCCCGGGATGTCGCAAAGGCAAGCAAAATCCTAATGGCCTCAAGGCGAGCAACAGGTGCAAAAGTTTCAGTAAAATCAATCCCTTCTAGTTGAGAAAAGCCCTGAGCTACAAGTCTAGCCTTGTTTCTAACTATAGTCCCATCCTCCCCTTGTTTATTTTTGAAAATCCATTTTGTCCCAATGAAATGAACATTTGGTGGAGGATCAACTAAAGTCCAGACTTGGTTTCTCTCAAAATTTTCAAGTTCCTCATGCATGGCATTGATCCAACTAGAATCAGAAAGTGCATGACTAACATCTAAGGGCTCGAAAGAAGCAACAAAAGCAGCATTAGTGAAATGGGCATGAGAACGAGTTACCCTTTGATCAAGCTCACCAATGATCTGCTCGGGAGGGTGCATCCTTTGGATATGATGTGGAGCCTCGCGGCGGGATGCAGTCTCCCCCTCAACTTGTGCGTTGGAGTGGTCCAAGATGACTGATGTTGAGGTAGTCGCTTCGGGACCTCGTGCCGAAGTAGTTGAAGCGGGGTCAGCTTCGGGGGTTGACGTCGAGGGTAGTAGGGGTTCATCCTCGAATTCTCCGGGATCTTCTTCTTCGAATAAGGTCTGTTCCATGTCGTGTTCATTTGCCTGTTCAAAAGCAGAACTAACAGAGGGGGTTGATTCATCAAAAGTCACATCACATGACTCGATGACAGTGTTAGTTTCCAAGTTATAAACACGATAAGAATGACCATGAGTAGTATAACCCAAAAAGATCCCGTCAGAAGATCGCGACTCAAATTTATCCAAGTTACCACGTTTTAGGATAAAGCAGCGACAGCCAAAAACTCGAAGATGAGTAACCTTGGGCTGTCTCCCAAAACGCAGCTCATGTGATGTCAAATTTAAAATTGAGCGCAAGAAAATTCGGTTTGAGATGTAACAAGAAGTGTTCATGGCCTCAGCCCAGAATTTTCTAGGAGTCCTATGCTCATCAAGCATCATCCTAGCCATCTCAACCAAAGTGCGGTTTTTCCTCTCAACAACACCGTTCTGTTGAGGAACCCGCGGAGCAGAGAATTGATGTTCTATGCCATGCTCCATACAAAGTCAACAAAGAGACTATTTTTGAACTCGGTGCCATTATCGCTTCGAATGAATTTTAATGCACCAGGGAGTTCAGTGAAAAGTCTCAAAGCCAAGCTCCGAAAGTGTGAAAACACTTCATCCTTGCTGGCAAGAAAGAAGACCCAAGAGTAGCAAGAGAAATCGTCGACAATTACTAGAACATACCACTTGCCGCCTAAAGAACTAACCCGAGAAGGACCTACAGTGTCCATATGGAGAAGTTCTCCGGGCTGTTCAGTCATCACTGTGGTGACTGGCGAATGCGAAGCGGCAATCATTTTTCCATGTCGACAAGGAGCGCAAACTAAATTCTTCTCAAACTTGAGCTTGGGCAATCCTCGGATCAAGCCTAGGGCGCTCAGACGAGCGAGCAACTCAAAGCTCATATGCCCTAGTCTCTTATGCCATTTCCAAAGCTCAGAAGTCGAATGTGCAACAAGACAATGAGAAGAACCAGATGACTCTGAAAAATCAGCTCCAAAAACTCTCCCAACTCTAAAGATCTTACACACCACAACGCCATCAGAATTGAGCACTTGCGAAGTATCGCGATGAAATCGCACTTCGAAGCCCTCATCAAGTAACTGAGATACAGACAGCAAATTGTATCCCAGGTTTTCAACCAAAGCAACATCTTTGAGAGTGAAGTTCGCGTTAATTCTTACCACTCCTTTACCTTTCACTCTACTCCTTCGATTGTTTCCGAAGGTGATATGTTCCCTTTGCTTGGTTGTGGTGAGGCTGGAGAACCAAGCTGCATCTCCGGTCATGTGGCGCGAACAACCGGAGTCCATGATCCACGTGCCCTCCAAGCCTCGACCTGTCGCCTACACATGATAAAACGTCTCGATCGCTCAGTGCTGGGGTGAGTAAAATAATGGCGAGGCATCCAGCACTGAGTGACACGAGTAGTAGGCACAGTAAAAGCAGACGGTCTACGCACATGAAAATCAGAATGATGCAAAGTGCGAGGTCTACCTACATGCAAAGAACGCAAAGCATGACGAGGTCTCCTACTCTGACGAGGTACAAAGCTACTCGCCCGAGGTCTACCACCATATGGAACATGGTGAACACCTCGAGGAGCAAAACCTCTCCAAGAAGCACGAGGAGCCTCGAAAACAGGACGAGAGTAATACTCAGACTCATGCATACCTAAAGATGGGTAATGCATGTCCTGATAGCTCATCGCCTGTGCACGTCGCTCATCCTTGATGCGACGGAAACAGAAACCAATCAAATGACCCGCCCGCTGACAATAAGAACAATGAAATACTCTCCTGGGGGCACTCTCATGGGTCATAGGAGCAACTCTCACAGGCTCCTTGGGTTTCTTCTGAGTGGTTTTCTTGGGAGGATTTTTCTTGGCAGGAGGAGTGGTTTTCTTGGTGGATGGGTAGGCTTTTTGGCTGATGGGGTGTCCAACAGAGCTCTCTCTTTCTCTAGAGTGGTGGGAGAGGTAAAACAGTTTTGGTTTTACTATCTGAAGGTATCCTCTCAAAACCCAAACCTAGAGCTACCCCGGCTCTGTCAGCACACAACTTGGTCTTGGCCAAGAGCAAATCCATCCTACCCTTTCCCTCAGTGCATTTATTAACCACGGAAAGAAGGTATTCATTTTCGGACATGAGGTTTTCAGCTCGCTCTCTTACAGTGCCTAGCTGGTCCTTAAGGGTGATGCAAGTGTCACAAACGGGTTGCACATCCTTAGAACTATCGGCCCTCTCCAATCTAGCCTCTAAATCATGAACATGCTTATCACGTAAATTAATGCTATCGCGTAATAAAGAGCAGTTCATGCAATCAATAATATCATGAGGTCTAGAATCCACCTCCAAAAGCTGCTTCTGTGCAGTCTCAAGCTCAGAAAGAGTTTGAGCATGTACAGAACGCAACTGAGCAAGCTCACTCATGACAACAGAACATGATTCACATTCAGCATCATCAAATTTAGACTTAAGCATGGCATATTCAGTAGAAACATTTTCTAGCCTAAGTCTAAGGTCTTTCTTTCTCTAGCGGCTTGCACAAGTAATCTATCCTGACCAAGCACTACTTCATTCAGCTCATCTAATTTAATTAGAAGCTGGTCAGATGATAGGTTTACCTCAGATGAGTCAAGCTCATCGCCGCTGTGATCGCTGTCGGCCATGAAGCAAAGGCCGGTGAAGTCACGTCCCTTCTTGTCCTTCTTGTCCTCCTTCTTGGGGACTCCTCCTCCTCAGAGCTCGACTCCTCAGTTGAGGACGTGTCGATGTCGCTGAGAGCAGCAACAAAGGCTCTAGAAGCGGCCTTGGCTACTTTCTTAGCCATCTTGCC
>JAAALK010000290.1:41643141-41853561 GCA_019279435.1 Zizania palustris | reverse complement strand
CAACAGATCACAAAACCGGTTAAGGTCAACTGGTGATCTTAACCCGCTCTGATACCAATTGTTTTACCGGAAACGGCGACCAGAGGGGGGGTGAATGGGAGCTTTTAAATTTCGGGCTAAAAACTAGCCTTCGGTTTCAGTTCTGTCTCCTGCGGAACAGGCTTCGAACACTACCTTCGAAGGTCTGGTTCAGAGGTACTTCGACACCTTCGAACACAGGCTTCGGAGGAGCAAAAGTTCAAAGCCAAGAAGACTTCGCTCCACTTACAACCCTCGAAAACCTACTCTGCTAAGTCAGTGCAGGCTCCGCACACAGGGTGCTTCGAGCAGGCTTCGCACTTCACCCTTCGCAAGAGTGGACAGCCCTCTGAGGACTTCGACCAGGTACTTGGCGGCAGCAACTGGTGCTGGGCTTCGTACACGAAGGTCTACACGCACACAACTGGACTAAACTAAAGGCTTCGACACAAGAAGCAAAACGGGCAACTATCAGGACTTCGCTAGTAAGCAGCGAGGTCATGCCTCCTGTTACACAGAGCGAAAGCACACTGACAAAACACACTTCGCACGAAAGCGACCTTCGCCAAGACAGGCTTCGGTGCACAACTACAGGCGAGGTATGCAACGCGAGCTCAAGCAAAAGCACAAAGAAGCAGGGCTTCGCCGCTTGAACAAGGAACACAGAAAAATGAACTCTCTGGATGTATTGCAATAGAAGTGTGGCTACAGGAGCTCAACAGTAAATGCTCAAAGTGTTAAATGTTACCTACCGAGCCCCCATATTTATAGCCCACAGTTCACCCAAAAGAAATTGACTACACTACCCCTAGGGTTTACATTCATTTTGTCTCTACAGAAGTAAGGGGTACAAAAGGTAGTCCACCTTTATTCTGGAGGCTTCTCTGTCAGCCTTGCAGAGGGGACAGCATCAGCTTTTTGCAGAGCAGACAGTGTCAGCCTTTGCAGTCTTTGACTTTCTGCAGCCTCACTTCGCACGCGAGGGTGCGGTAGCTTCGGTGAGAAGCCTGAAGCCTGTTGGCCTTCGCTTCACCGAAGTCAGTCTCCGATACACTGACGGTTTTGAGCCGAAGCCGTCAAAGCACTTGGGCCTTCGCACCAACACCTCCGGAGTGGACCACCATGGCTTCGCAGCTACTCCCAGCTCGAACTCCGTCAGTCCGTGTACCGAAGTTATGCAGGCCGAAGCACCTCAAGTCATCCTCACTCCGAAGCCCCACCTTCGGAGTACCACCCTTCGAAGTCCCTCCTTCGTCCAAGGCCTTCGCATGAAGCATTCCATGAGCCCTTCGTCGCAGTGCCTCTTCCCGAGCACACTCCTCGACGAGCCTCACCCGGACCATGCCTTCGATGCGCCTCGACTTCTGAGACCTTCGTCGGGTACCTTTGAGTGTCTCCCTCCGGAGCACACTTCGAACTCCTTGCCTCCGCAGAGGACTTGTTCCATCCAACTCCGAAGTCACTCCATCCGGAGTACCTTCGAAGTGCCTCGCCTCCGAGGACTTTGTCTCGGAGTACCTTCAGTCGGAGCCACGCTCCGCAATCTCTGCCTTCACCTGGCACGCCTCGACCCGAGGACCGACCCGGACCACCTTCGCAGCCACCGTGACGGAGCTCCCCGCTCCCTTGGCATCAAGCCTCCCGCTTGACCCAGGTTCACCTGGCTCGAACCTTGTCCGTCCCCTCCGAAGTCCCTGCGCACCACAGAAAAGCAAACAAGTGTATCCGGTACTCCGGAGACCTCTCCGGGTTAGCAACCTCCGGCACACACTCCGGTGTACCGCCCAAAGTACCGAACCCTTCGGTACGAACCCAGTCATCGTGTACTGTCGGACCCCTCCGACGAGCACACTCCGCTGCACAGCTGCAGCAAGCAAACACCGAACACACTTCGGTGAAACCACCTCCGAACACCCTTCGGAGGTACCACCTCCGAAGCCCCTTCGGAGGTACCCTTCGAACAGAGGGTAAAATCCTGTCAATCACTCATCACAAAACACCGAAACCAACCCTTGGTTTCTCAGAGGTCACCCCTGCAATGGCAGCCTCGACCACCGAAGTTTCCTCCGCCTCTGCGGTTCTGGTCGAAGAGGTAGCTGCCGATGGTCGGAGTACTCCCGCTTCACCCTCTTTCATACCGGGGAGGGGCAAGAGTATTTCTAGCCTCGGCCTTCTTCCTGGCCAGGCCGCGACCTCCGTCGGCAACTCGGAGGACGAAGCCGCAGCGGATGATGCTCAAGCTCTGTCTTGGCTTCCTCTGTTGGCTCCGTTCTTGGAGCACCGGAGTGGCCTCCGGAAACTCATGGAGCCCCTGGCTGAGAGAAGCCAGGACATCGCCAATTCGGACTTGGTCTCCGTCTTGAGCGAGGTCAGGGCTTCGTCACTCAACACAGCCCTCGAAAGGGCTGCCCTTCAGGTATGAAAAAATACCATAACTACTTCGCATTAGTGATCATAAATACCTTAGTACTTACTTTGTTCTTTTTGCAGCAATTTGTCCTTGCTAGAGCGGCAGCGACTTCCAACGAGGTCGAGGTTAATCGACTTAAACGGAAGGTCACCACCCTCCAGACGGCCCTTAACGACTCCACCGGGAGATCCTTCAGGCTGGAGGAAGAGATCCTAGACGAACGGAGGGCTAGGATGGCGTCTAACGAAGCCCCCCGGGAAGCGCGACAAGCCAGCGATGCCCTTCGTTCGTCTGCCCAAGAGGTCGAGGCCGAGCGCGTCGTCCTCCGAGCGGAAGTTGAAAGACTCCACCAAGAGGCTGCTACTTCGAGTGCGCAGTTGGTGGAGCTCTAGGGGGCTCTCAGCCAGGCGATGGCCCATAAGAGCTCTTTAATGCTCTGGGTGGCCGAAGTGTCTGCGACTGCTGCAGGGCTGGAAGCAGCGGAGAAGAAGAATTCCAGTATTGTGGACCGTACCTTGGAGGCTCTTCAGGGTACGCTGGAGTACTTCGGCACCATGTGCCCTTCGTCTTCTACTGCAACCCACGAGCCCCTTGACCGAAAGCTGACGAGGATCCAAGTTGCTTCGTCGCTGATGAAGAACTCCGGCATTCGGTACGGAGAGATCTTTGGACAGTGTGCCGGCATTGGGGTTCTTCGTCACCTTGAATCTCTTCGGATCCCCCTTGGCTCAGTCGGGGGTTCGTCTCCTGGAGGCTTCGCAGACGACGACTTGCTGCGGCCATCTTCGGAGGTGACTTCGGCCTGGGAAGCCTTCCGGTCGACCTGGAAGACGGACCACAAGATCGCAGCTAAAGCTTGGATCGACGAGGCCCGTTGGCAGAAGCAAGCGCATACAAAGCCACCACTTCCTGCTTCGCCAGCCCCTTCGATTCCTGCTCCACCAACTGACCCGCAGGTCTAGCCACTTAGGGTTACTATGTACATGAAGCCTTGTAAAGCCTCTTTTATTAATGAAAAAGTTATAAACAAGAACTTGTCTTGGATGTTCTGCTCTTTTTTAGGTTTTGTCATGCCCTTCGAGCCCTGATTTCGAACTTTTGGAAATTACCGACGAGCTCCGAAAGGAGTGGGAAAACCTCGAGGGCTTGAGGCCTTACCGCCGCTCTCGTTTTTCTGTTCCTCATGGAGACGGAGGAGAAATCACCCTTGAAGTTCGTCGGGATGTCTTAGCTTATATTAAAGAGGAAGATAAGGCGGAGGGATCTTCGTCTTCCGAACCTATTGACTGATCTGACTCGGAGTACCGGGCCGAAGACCCTGCGGAGGTTGACTCCGAAGGGCTCCTGACATGGGCCGAGCTTCAAGAGGAGCAGAAGAAACTGCGAGCCTCGAAGAAGAAGAGAAGCATCCGAACTAAAAGGACAGTTTCGGCAGCTTCGAGCTCCGAAGGACAAAGTAGCCGTAGAGGTAGCTCTAGAGGCCGAAAGGGTCTCCGATTTTACCTAGGCTTAGACACAAATTTCTCTTGATGTAAAAGTATAATGACTTAATGTGGAATGCTTCGAAAGTATGCTGTGTGACTCCTATCCTCCGACCCCCCTTGTGGGTGGTGGAGCCTTTACTATAGAGAAGGGTTCGCTAGGCACAATGAATCTCCGAACAACCGCATGCTTCGAATTTACACTTATCATTGGTATTTTTAGTTCGCGCCCGAAGACTAAAAATTTGTTCGCGTTTTAAAGTCTTTAGACTCTTGTTCGGATCCTAACAAGCCGGAGCCTAGAATCCATAGGGTGGCCACCTTCGGCTCTTTTACAGACACTTTGTACCCGGAGGCCGAAAGTCTGTTTTTTTTAAAGTCCTTAGACTCTTCTACGGATCCTAACAAGCCGGAGCCTGGAATCCGTAGGTTGGCCACCTTCGGCTCTTTTACAGACACTTCGCTCCCGGAGGCCGAAAGTCTGTTTTTCTTTAAAGTCCTTAGACTCTTCTACAGATCCTAACAAGCCGGAGCCTGGAATCCGTAGGTTGGCCACCTTCGGCTCTTTTACAGACACTTCGCACCCGGAGGCCGAAAGTCTATTTTTCTTTAAAGTCCTTAGACTCTTCTACGGATCCTAACAAGCCGGAGCCTGGAATCCGTAGGTTGGCAACCTTCGGCTCTTTTACAGACACTTCGCTCCCGGAGGCCGAAAGTCTGTTTTTCTTTAAAGTCCTTAGACTCTTCTACGGATCCTAACAAGCCAGAGCCTGGAATCCGTAGGTTGGCCACCTTCGGCTCTTTTACAGACACTTCGCACCCGGAGGCCGAAAGTCTGTTTTTCTTTAAAGTCCTTAGACTCTTCTACGGATCCTAACAAGCCAGAGCCTGGAATCCGTAGGTTGGCCACCTTCGGCTCTTTTACAGACACTTCGCACCCGGAGGCCGAAAGTCTGTTTTTCTTTAAAGTCCTTAGACTCTTCTACGGATCCTAACAAGCCGAAGCTTGGAATCCATAGGTTGGCAACGGAGCCTTTGAACCAATGGTTCGAAGGCAGCTGCCTGGGTCTTGAGAAAAATGCTTGGCTCTACAAGCATCTCTGTCCTCCTAATGCGTCCATCAGGAGTAAGGGATATTCGAAGAGCAAACAAAATTCGACCCTTATCTTTATTCATAGAAAGGAAAGTTTTTACAAGTCATTACAAGGGGCCCCTAAGCAAAATAACGCTTAAGGTGCTCCGCATGCCATGCATGCTTCAACTCTTCTCCTTCTAAATTAGCTAATTTAAACGATCCGGGGCGTCCTGAGCGTAAGATAACATATGGTCCTTCCCATTTGTTTCCTAGCTTCCCCGGAGCTATTACACTTCGCAACACTAGATGACCAGGCTTTAACTCATTTAGCTTTACCTTCGGGTCATACCATGTTTTGGTGTGGTCCTGGTACTTAGTCAGGTTGGCGACAGCTCGAAGCCTTGTTTCTTCTGATAAATCGAGCGAAGTGCTCCTGTCATCTTCGTCTCTAGGTTGAATTACACGAAGCGATCCACCTCTGAGCTCCGTAGGAGTCATGGCTTCATCTCCAAAGAGCAATCTAAATGGTGTGAAACCTGTTGACCTGTTCTGAGTGGTTCGAATGGACCACAAGATTTAGGGAGCTCTTCGACCCACAGCCCTTTGGCCAATCCAACAATTCGGCGATTCAGCCCAGAGAGGATGTTCCCGTTGGCTCGCTCAACGGCTCCGTTGGACTGTGGATGTCGCACCGCCGCGAAGCATAGCTTAATGCCTAGTTCTTCACAAAATGTTTGGAAGGTGTCAGCTTCGAACTGGGTTCCATTATCCACCGTCAACTCTCTTGGAACTCCGAACCTGCATATAACATTCTGCCAGAAAAATTTTTGGACGTTCCTCGAGGTCATAGCTGTTAATGGCTCCGCTTCAACCCATTTTAAGAAATACTCGATTGCCACTACCGCAAATTTCAAACCACCTTTTGCCACTGGGAAAGGGCCTATGAGGTCCATGCCCCATCTAGCCATTGGCCATACCGGGGCAATAACTTGATGCTGAGTTGGCGGGCGATGGCTCCGTCTTCCCATCCACTGGCAACCTTGGCATGTTCGAACCAGTTCCTCCGCATCTCTTACTATAGTTGGCCAATAAAATCCTTGCCGAAGCGTCTTGCCTGCTAGCGCCCGAGGGGCTAAATGACCTCCGCACAAGCCTTCGTGGATGTCTCGAAGTATGTCTTCACCTTCGAGCTGTGAGATGCATCTAAGCAGGGGTGAACAATCTCCAGCTTTGTATAATATTCCATCAATAATCCTGTAATTTCGAGCTCTTGCTTGCAGTCTTCGGGCTTTAGGGCCTTCGGGAGGGTCCATGCTATTTTGCAACATGTTCATAATCGGAGCTCGCTAATCTGTAATTGGAATGCACAGTACCTCCGAAGAGGGTATTTGAACAGCTGCTGGTTGCGCTAGCTCTTCGTAGAAAGCACCCTCCGGGAGGTCCACCGCCCCTGCTGCAGCCTTTGCAAGAATATCTGCAAGTTGGTTCTTTGCCCGAGGGATACTTCGAACTGTAAATCCTTTGAATGCTGCTTCGGCCTTGCGGATTTTTTCAAGGTATTGTGCGAGATGTGGATTCTTTGCTTGAAAACTTTTGTCAACATGCCCTGCGACGACTTGGGAGTCTGTCTTAATCACTATTCTTGCAGCTCCGAGTGCTTTAGCCTTTCGGAGGCCTAGCAAGACTCCTTCATACTCGACAATGTTATTAGTGGTCCTGAAGTTGAGCCTCGCAGAGTACATGGCCTTCTGCCCCGATGGTGATATGATGACGGCCCCTGCTCCAGCACCTGATGCTTGATAAGCCCCGTCAGAAAATATTGTCCAAAAACCTTCGGAGGGTTCTTCCGGGGCCCAAATAGCAGATGGAGTCCATTCTGCTACGAAATCTGCGATAATTTGAGATTTAATAGCTGTTCTCGTCGTGAAGGATATTCCAAAGGGTGCCAGCTCGACCGCCCATTTTCCAATCCTGCCCGTAGAATCTTTGTTTCGGAGCATATCCCCAAGAGGATACGGTGTAGGGACGATCAGGTTATGCACCAAGAAATAGTGCCTTAGCTTTCGCGAGGCCATTACTAGGGCATAAGAAAACTTCTCGAGCTCGGAGTATCTGACTTTAGCTCCGGATAATGCCTCCGACACAAAATACACTGGGTTCTGGACTAGCTTTTCTTTAAGCTCAACTTCCCAGACCAATACTGCGCTCACCGCTGAACTTGTTGCTGCAAGATAAGGAGCAGTGTTTCTTCTGGGAGAGGAACGACCAAAATTGATAATCTTCCGAGGTATGCTTTTATATCATCGAAGCTCTTCTGGCACTCCGGTGTCCACTGAAATCTTTCGGACCCCTTTAGTGCTTTGAAAATTGGGAGGCTCCGCTCTGCTGACCTGGCCAGGAACCTGCTAAGAGCTGCGAGTCTTCCTGCTAGCTTCTGAACTTGCTTCAAATTCTCTGGTGGAGCCATCCTTTGCAGTGCGCTTATCTGTGTTGGGCTAGCTTCGATTCCCCTGCTCGAAACTAAGTACCCTAGCAGTTTTCCTGCTTGTGCTCCGAATATACATTTTTCTGGATTGAGGCATACTCCACATGCTCGGAGGCTCTCAAATGTTTCATCTAGATCTAGGCTATGCTGGTGCTTTCGAGCACTTTTTATTACAATATCATCCATATAGGCCTCGACATTCCGGCCTATCTAATGACCTAGAGCCTTAGCTATTAAACGAGAAAAGGTGGCTCTGGCATTCCGCAGCCCAAAAGGCATTCTTACATAACAAAATACTCCGGAAGGAGTTATAAAGCTTGTCTTGGCTTCGTCTTCGCGTTTCAGCCATACTTGATGATATCTGGAGTAAGCGTCGAGGAAGCTTAGCAATTTGGAGCCGGCTGTGGAATCTACCAGCTGATCTATTCGGGGCATCGGGTAGGGGTCTCGCGAGCATGCTTTATTTAATGAAGTGAAGTCAATACACATGCGCCATTTGTTCGAGTCCTTCTTCCTTACAAAAACAGGGTTAGCCAACCACTCGGTATGGGCTACCTCCCTGATGATGCCAGCTCTTAACAATTTTTCTACTTCGGTTTTGGCGAGGCTTGCTCTTTCTGCTGACAGCTTGCAGAGCCCCTGGCGTACTGGCCTGGCCTTCGGGTTGATGAGCAGACTATGCTCGATGATGCTTCGATCGACCCCGGTGATGTCCTCGTCAGTCCAAGCAAATACATCCAGATTTCTCCTAACGACTTCTTCCAACGAGGCAGCTATTTCCGGGGATAGCCCCTTGCCGAACTGTACTGGGTATTCCTTGCCATCTTTCGAAATTATTCTTGTCTCCACATCACCTTCCGGGCTTGGCTTGAGCGACGATCCCTTCGGAGGGTTCGCGGTCTCCGGCACTTCTTCAATGCTTTCCGCCACATTATGCACTTGCCGAGGGTCCAACGGCTGCCCATGGCCATACTCCGTCCTCCGGGCTACAACTTGGTCTCCTGAAATAGTAAGCACTCCACCTTGCGTGGGCATTTTGAGACAAAGGTAATTATGGTGTGCTATAGCCCCGAACTGGTTCAACATCCCTCAGCCGAAGATAGCATTATAAGCGTATGGGGCGTCAACCACGTCGAAGATCACCTCTTCTATTCGGGCCAAAGGCCCCTCTCCGAAGGCAACCTCGAGGCCTATTTGGCCGAGGGCATCGAGAGGCGATCCTGAGAACCCTTGAAGCGACCGGGCTGCTGGAAGTAGATGCTGCCGGGGTATGCACATCTGATCGAAGGCCTGGGCAAAGAGTATGTCCGCGGAGCTCCCACCATCTACCAGGATCCTTCGGACCTCCACTCCTGCTATATCAGCAGAAATGACCAATGGGTCAGCATGAGGGAACTTCACCCCCGCCGCATCACTGGCGGTAAATGAGATGGGCACGTGGGACCACTCTGGCATCCCTTCGGCGGAACTCGAGGTCCCAATGTGCCCGACCTCGCGGACGTACTCACGCCGCTGCTTTTTGGACATGCTTCCAAGGGTCCCCCCTCCGGAGATGGGCAGGACTACTCTCTTGCCACGGTCCTGCGGGTCTTCTTGCTTTGGTGGTGGCATAATGTTGGCCACCGGCAGCCGCATGGGGGCTTCAGGGGCACCGGCTCGGGCTACAGCTTGTACAGGCTCCGAGCGTGCCGATGGTGGGGCTCGGTCTGAAGCACCCCGCCCCATACTTCATCCTAGGTATTCACCCCGAAGGGTTAACACCGACTTGCAGTCCTTCGTGTCATGGCTCCTATTATCGCCATGCACGCAGCAGAAAAAACTCTGGCGCCTGCCAGACACTCTCTCTTGAGGCTTCGGTGCTCCAGCCTTGAAGTTCTGCGCCTGCTAGAAATTGCCAGGTGCCTTCGGGACGGACGGTGCAATGCTTAGCACCTCCGAACGGAAATGCTTCTTCCCCCGCTTGTACTCGTTGAAGCGGTTGTCTTGTGGAGGTTGCAGGGGAGCGGAGGCTTCGGGCTCCCTTTTGATTTCTCGGAGGGTGGGCGATGGTGCTTCACCTCACCGAAGACAGCCTTCCTCCGCCTTGGCATACTGTTCGAAGTATGTCATGAGCTGCGCCACAGACGTCACCGGCTTCCGATGAAGTTTGCTGAGGAGGTCGGGGTTCAGCACCCCTTCACGGGCAGCATCAACTACCGAAGAGGTAGACAGGCCCTTGATCTGTGATTTGGTGTGGGCGAAGCACGTGAAGTACTCCCGGAGGGTTTCTCCCACCCGCTGCTTCACCTGGAACAAGCTTCCTGTGGACATCGGGGCCACGAAGGTGCCTTGGAAGTTGCTCACAAATTTCTTCTTCAGCTGTTCCCAGAAACTGATCGATCCTGGCTTTAGGGACCAGAACCAGCGAAGTGCCATGCCTTCGAGGGCGAGGGGGAAGCATTTTGCTATAGTGCTTCGCACCCCTCCACTCGCTTCTATTGCCAGGGCGTAAGAGCGGGCGAACTCTTCGGGGTCCGACCCCCCGGAGTACTTGTGCAGTTTCGAGGCCTTGAATCTGGGGTTGAAAGGCACTCTCTGCAAATCCAAATGTAATGGAGACTCGTTATCGAAGGATGCATTCTCGGCTTCCTCCAGGACTTGGATAACTTCTGGGGGATTGTGGGTACCACCGTCTTGAGGCCCTCCTGGAGTTTCGGTGGAAGCTTGAGTGCGGAGGCGATCGGCGGCCTCTTGCCTCCACCTGGATACCTCTTCCTGAAGCCTGGCTAGTTGCGTAGCCTCGGTTTCGGGAGGGCCTTCGTCTTCGTCGGAGGGCACTTCCGGGTCTCGAGAGCTGATGTAGTCGGTCCGAAGCACCGTAGGAGGAGCCAGAGGGCCCCGGGGCGCTCGACGCCCAGCAGTCTCGACGGGAATCGCCGGATTAGTCGAGGGTCCGGCTCCTGTGGTCCGAGGGGACCTTCGGAGAGGACCCGAAGCCTGACTTCACTTCGGAGGCATAGCTAGCCACGAAGAGGTCTTGGAGACGGAGGACTTCGAACGACCCGAGGGGTCGAGTGAAGGCCTTCGGGATGCACTAAGAAGCCCTTAACTGAAGGGTGCGCGGAATCTTGAGACTCCGAGGCTCCCTCCGTAAGTACTCTTCGAAGTGCAGTCAGCAGCAGAGAACAAGCTTTTAGAACTCGGAATCCCCACGGACGGCGCCAACTGTTGGCGCAAATGTTACGCCAACAGGTTCTCTGAGATCAAGAACGGACAAACAGGGAGTTTGTGTTTTAGGACTACTTCGAGCCTCCGAACTGGATAATAACTCAAATAGTCCGAATGAGTGTAATGAATAACTTGTTCTGGCTCCTCTTTTACAAGGTACAAAGGGGGTATTTATAGGGGAAAAAGCATAAGGAAAAGACCTATTTACCCCTAGATTACAACTGACATAGTGGAAACTATTCGGTACCATAAACAAGGTTATATAAGGTAAAACACTACAAGGTAGATGGATAAGCTGGACATCCAATCAATCATGTCTTTCGGCTTCGAGGCCTCCATCTTCCATTCGGAGGGTTCTCCAGGGCTTCGCACCACTGCATCCTTCGGCGTGGTGACGCATACTCCGAACAACAGCTCACTAGCTTCGGAGTCCTTCTCAACCTTTGAAGGATTAATCTTTAAGCCCTGGAAATGGAGTAATTTCCCCCAACACCAGACTTTATTGAAATTCCATAGAAAATCAATAATCACAAGATGTTCATCACATGATAACGCACATACACCAAACATTCATGGCTTGCATACCACATTATTACACAAAGGTTAAAATAAAAGAAACTACGAAAATAATAAACTTGATGAACAACTTCTCCAGGGTCGCTTCCTTGACTAGGTCGCTACTCCAGACCATCCTCATCATAGTACGCCTCTGAAGTGGTTTTTCCAACGGGTGAGTACAAACGTACTCAACAAGCCATTGAGAAAATGTAATAATAATGCAAGGTAATAACAAAAGGAGGTAATGGTTTAAAGTGTGGAAAAGTACATTTTATCTTGTAGCCTTTAATGTGAGTCAGGTTTATTGTAGGAACAAATTAGGCGACTAGAGGGGGGTGAATAGGCGCCTGGACAAATTCTCGCGAATATGATGGCCTTTTCAAATTACCCAACGCACCTCTAAAGGAACAAACACACTCAAAAATAATTCAGATATTTTAACTTCCTAGTCAGACTTTGAATTGCCGATTTCAATTTGTTAGTCGGTAATTGGTTCACCGACTTGGGTAAGTTGGACTACGAAACTCCGACTGCACAAGCTTGTCGGTATATGAGTTGCTGACGAAAACAAAAAACTTCACAAATAGAAGCACACAAACAATTCTGATTTTTGACGATGAACAGCCTTGCCAATTAAATCTCCTGTAGCTAATCCCATGGCAACCAGGGAACTTTACCAATAACAAAATCGAAAATACAGCACTGAAAATTCTTGACAAGATATGCACTGAATGTACTAATTGTAATCAGCAAATAGCACTTCAAAAACAACTTAATCAGAGACACTTCAATCAGAATTTAAACAAGAGAATGACTCAATGTGCTTGGAATATGATTGTAAACACAATCTTCATGATACAGAGAAGATGTGACAATTAGATGCCAAACAATGCTCTGAATTGTATTTATACAGATATGGCAGCAAGCAGTAAGAAAACAACCAATCAAATGAGATCCAAAACACTTATACAGTAGGAATACTATCTAGAAACAAAACACTCAAAACAGGCTTACATAAAAATCAGAGAAGGATCATGGTGTACTATTCTTGGTAATTTACTATGAGCAAGAGATACAGCCAAGTTAAGAATTAGAACCAAGAAAAATGTTGCTCAGAGAAGTTAATCAATCTTCAACCAGAACATCAATTGAGTTAATGAAAACAGAATAAGGTTTGGAAGTAATCAGAATAGAATCAAATTAGTGGGAACAAAAACTGAATTCTGGTGAATATTGGGACTGCACTGTTGATGTTGATGGAAATCTATAGAAAGTGCTTGAAAAACCTAAATGATGAACACCAGAACCATAGATTTGGTACAAAAGTACACCTTCTCAGCTATCCGTGTGCAGGTATAAAGATTTACTGCTGTGGCATTGAATTAAACCAAGAAATATCGGATGAAGAACTGTGATGACAATAAAATACTTGGCAACAGATAATCAATAGGAGTGGCAGAATAAAATTAGTAGCAATCAGAATAGCATCAACATAGAGGGCAACAAACCTGGACTGAATGTGATTTCTTACTCAATGTTTCAGCCAACACCCATCAATCAAAACAGATCAATTCAGATTCAAAGTCAATTGAGATGGCTGTACTGATCAATGATCAAATCACTTTACAGATCAATGATGTATGATATGAGTAATGAAATTGATCTGGTGATAATCAGTAGCAACCAAACAATTCCAGTGCATCTAGCCTAAAACCAACTCCATACCCAAAAACACAATGCATGCACTGTAGAGAATCTGTAAATTACAACAGTAAACAATGATCAATAGATGATCACTCACTTGAAATAGAACAGTTATGGTGCTGTGAATCTGATGAAGGAAGCAGGAAATGCCTCACAAGGGAGTCAGTTGAACAGCACGTTCCAAGAACACAACCAAATGAACAACACTATGGCAGAATAATTTCAGAGACTTTGCCTTAAGGCACACACATGACGTTTGTAGTTAAACAGGAAGCAGTGCAAAACAATTCTGGTGCTGAGTCTTTGGTGAAGAGAAAACTATCCAAGATGGCAGCACCAATCAAGTCCAAGAACAAGGGAACAAATACCAATAAGCGCAATAAATTGAATATGCAAAATACTCAGATTCAAAATCAATTCAATTCACTTCAAACACATAAGCTACTTTGCTCGCAAGAAAAAAAAACTATCGTGCTTGAGTACTGGTGCCTCGCATCCCCAGTGCGTGCATAATGTAAGCTTTGTTCTGCAGCGGCGATGGCAAAAAGAAAACCAGGAGATCAACCGGTCAAACAGTGTTTTCTTAAAGAGATCAGTACCTGCACTGTTGCTCGTCCAAGCGGCGGCGCTGGCGTGTGCTCCTACATGAATCTGTAGCTCGACCAACAAATGAACAGGTAAAAGCCTCATGATTGTGGGAGAGAAAAGCAAAGGGAAAATGAAAATTCTAGATAAAAATGTACAACCCAATCCCCACAAATGACAGCCAAAAGGTACCATAAACCCTAGGCCTTTGGGTCCCTTATATAGGCAAGCTCATTAAAGAAATCACCAAAATGTCATTGGGATAAAAGTTCTAGGTATTTACTAAATTGCCATAATGAATTTTCAGAATTACAAATTCTGAAAAATCCATTAATGCAAACTCCTAATTTATTACATCATTGACCCTATTCTTTTAATATTTTTTCAGAATTAAGAATTCCAAAAAATACTAAAAAATTACACTTAATCTAGACGACAAAACATAAAAAATAAACTCCTAATTACTGGAATTAAAAACATTTTCTGATGCGACGGTTTTCAGCAAAAACCGACAAAGCCTCCTCGATCACCGACATGTGATGCCAATCCGTGAACTCGACCGCCAGCAAGTCTCTCCTTCTCTCGATCCCCTCGAGCTGCCTGATCACTTGTATGCACTGGCCTCCCTTTCGCTAACTTGACCGTCACGCTGTCTCGACCATCCGTCCATCTATATCTTACTCTATCTCCTCGTGCACTCCTGAGATCATCTTCAACTTCACCCGACATCCTTGATCCTCTAGCATCGAGCTCCCCGCTCGACCCTTGATCACCCGCCGTTGATAGTTGGTTAGCATCTTCACCCTGCACACATGAGACAAGCCAAAACAAGATACGCAACGCACACCATTCCCCTCTGTAGGACCGAAATTAGCGACCAGAGGGGGGGTGAATGGGCGCCTAAAAAATTCTTTCGAATCAATAGCCTGCTCCCAACACTCAACGCACCTCAAAAAACTAAGCAGCAAAGCATGAACAAATTGCCTAAGTCTAAAGGTATCTAGCCTAGAAGCAACTGATGTTAAAAACAGAGAAACACCAATACAGTGCTAATAGACATAAACAGAATACACAATACATGGCAAAACAAACTTCTCAGTACAACAATCTAAGTGCACAAAGAGTGGGATGAGAAGTTACTGTTCTAAATCTGTCTCCTGTTCGAAACTTGGCGAAGCCTGCTTCGCTGTGTCGAAGTCTGCTTCGCAGTGTCGAATCCTGCTTCAGAGACCCTTGTCGAAGTCAAGCGAAGGCTGTCAGTGAAGTGCCAAAGGTTCGTTGAGCCTAGCCTAGATCGAGTGTGGCAGAGTGTGAAGTACGCTTCGAAGCGAAGTATGAAAGTATCGAAGTTTGCTTTGAACAGCGTACTTCGAAGCCTATACTTCGATCAGAAAGCTTTGAACCATGCTCATAGAAAAGCAACCTTCGAAAGAGAAGCAAAGCCCGACACACGGCAGAAAGACCAAATCGAAGCCTACCCTCTACCTTCGAAACTAGCTTGATCGTGGTATGACTTCCAACGTGGTAAACTTCGACACAAGAACAAACTTCGAAAGACAAGCTCTGAATCCACAAACTATGACCCTCGAAAAAGGACTGCAGCAGAAAGATCTCAGAAAACGCACTTCGAGCAAAGTCTACCAGAGACACGCCTCGAAGATAACTTCGAAGCCTGTCGAAGTATGCTTCGCAGAGCTTGAGTCGAAGTACCTTCGCAAGGAATGCCAAAGTATGCCAAGAGAACAACAACTAAGCACAGAGCATACTTTGAAGTAAGGTTTACAGTACAAAAATGGAGTCCTAGCAAAGCCTTCGAAGAAGTCAGGTCAAAGCCTACTCCACAGAACAGAAGGACTTCGCACGAACGAGGGGGCTTCACCAAAAACAGCCAGAAAGTGACAAGGTCCTATCTACTCGATCAAAAAGGCTACGCAGGAAAAGCAAGGCTAGAGTACTAGCACACTGTAGCTACAGTACGCATGAACTAGTACTCAACCCGTAGAACACAAACCAACAAAGAAGCGCGTGAACTCTGAGATAAACAACAGGCGCACAAATCAAGGCTTTAGATTCCAACACAAACGCTGCACACCACACTAACGAAACAGGGAATAGAATCTTCAGATCAGAGAAGAACAAGATGAAATCATGAAGAACAGGAAAACATTCCTAGCGGCGCACATAGGGAACAGGAGAGAGAAACGCGGGAAAAATGACCCAATAGAATAAAAAGTGATTTCAACAAAAGGGTGACCTAACCCTAGGGATTGGGGCCCTATTTATAGGCTGCCCAATAGCTAGGAATATTCCACCAGCCCCTTAGGGTTTTTTACATACGCTGAAATAAAGGAAAAGACTAAACTGCCCTTAGGATATTTTTACAGACTCGACTGACTGACTGTGGGCCTAGGGACAAAATAGAAAACTCCTATTTACAGATGACTTATCCGGAAGCTAAGCTTTCGTAGCGACTACGGCTTCTCTTCTGGACAGTCCGATACAAGATCAGCGGTTGTCAGATTTGCGCCGAAAATGACAAAACCTCCACCGACTTTGCACCAGGTACCCAGATTGGGCCGGCCCGATTCTGCAGCTCTCTCATCCCGGCAATCACTCACTGTCCGTGTACCTGAGTCAATCCTGGTCAACAGCCCAGTGGGTCTTCTGCTGCTTCTGGCCCATGTACCCGGATTGGGCCAGCACAACTTCGTAGCTCTCTCAGCCCGATAGTCACTCGCTGCCCGTGTACCTGATTCACACGCAGCTCATGAAACAGCAGGCCTCCTCTCTTCTTCTATCCTCTTTGACTATCGTTGACAATGACTCATCACATCTGGAGCCATGAGGCCCACGCTATTCAGCATGGCTCCTCAATCTCCCCCTTGATGAGTGCATTGTCAACACTTCGCTTCTCCAGCTCTTCAGTACCTGCGAACACATGTGGAAACACAAAAACAAAGCACAAGAAAGCAAAGAAGAAGAAAATAAAGTAAAAGTTTAACCGTAATGACCAAAAGCCAAACAAAAGCAAGAAGTGGTCATTATGGTTAACCAAAATGTAAAAGCTCAAAATGAGTGCAATCTCAGAAACATCAACAAGGATATCAAAAGAGTAAGGACAAAACGGGACAAAAAACTCCCCCTTAAATTCTGATCCCAAAATTTCTCCCCCTTGTTGACAAGTGAACTCATCAAGCACTCAAAAGAGACACAGACTCCCCCTGAAATGCAACTCCCCCTCAAAATATGCAATGAATGCAACTGGGGTGCAGGTGGAGTAGATAAAGCATGCTTCTCAGATATGACTAACTGCAATTACAACATCTAACGGATACAACAAAAGACATACTATCGAAGACACATGGCATGCATTTTCAGATTTTGCAAACAAAAACATCACCACATTTTCCGGTTGACAAGGAAGGTAAAACATGAGATGTAGAAGCTAACTGATATCTACCGAGATAAACATTGTCCAAAACAAAGTGCTTCAGCAAACTTGTTATCATTTCAATTTTCAGGCTTTTTCTTTTTCCTTTTCATTTTTGCCAGGGGTTATTTGCATGTCAAACCTTATGCTGACCGACCAAGTCAAGCCTAGACCAGAACTGGACCATCAGAAGCTTAAGACATTGGTCTTGGCATACACTACACTGTCCTAGTTCATACCAAAGTGCTATGGTACACAGTCCAGAACAATGTAATGCGATAAAGCAAACCCACCTGGATCTTTTCAAGTTATGCATAAAAAGGCATGGAATTTTCATTTTTCTTGATTTTTCATCATTTTTATAGCACATGTCCATGTTTTAAAGCAGAAAGATGTCCAAGTTGCATGTTTGCATCTATGTCAGGAACTAGCTACAAGGCATGTAACAGATAGCAAGAACATTCAGCCTACACATGCTAGTTACCAGAAGCAATGGTGATCATGTTTTCAAGTTTAAAGCATAAAAGCCATGCACATGACAAATATCAGACATATCAAGTGAACTGAACCAAAGCATGATCATTGATAAGTATTCAAAAGCATGTACCAGCGAGAATAAGTAAAGCAATTCAATCATATAACAGATGCAGCTCAAAAGTGTAATATGTGAATATGCAAGATATGAACACACACAAAAAGACTCAAGAAAAGAGTAAAGAAGAAGGAAAACTGACTCAAAATATCCTAAAAAGGATATACAACACCCAAATCCCCTCGTAAACGCTCAAAAGTAGACTGATCTAGGGGTTTGGTGAAAATGTCAGCCAACTGATGATGGGTATCAACATGAACAAGGTCAATGACACCTTTCTCATATTGATCCCGTAGAAAATGAAAGCGCACATCAATACGTTTGGTTTTTTAATGGAGACAAGGGTTTTTCCCAACACTAATAGCACTGGTGCTGTCGCAAAACAATGGAACCCTGGTAGGAAAGAACAACCCAAAATCTCGCAGAGTGGAAATCATCCAAACCAACTGTGAGCAGTAGCTAGCAGCAGCTACATACTCAGCCTTAGTGGTCGAAAGAGCAACTCCAGATTGCTTTCGAGAAGACCAAGACACAAGAGACGAACCAAGAAACTGGCAAGTACCGAAAGTCGACTTGCGATCCAACCGGCACCCACCAAAGTCAACGTCCGAAAAGCCAGATAAATCAAAAGATGATGATGCTGAATAGTAAAGGCCGAGATCGGGTGCATAAGTGAGATAGCTGAAGATGCGCTTGACAGCTTGTAACACCCCAGAATTAAAAAGGAAATAAAATATATTAAAGGAATTTCTAGAAATTATAATTAAAGAAAAACCCTTAAAAGAGCCCTATTAAAGCCAAACAGAGATAAATATTCAAAAACTGGACTTGAAAATTTTATGAGATAAACTAGAGGCCAAAACATAATTTCAGGAATTTTTACAAATTTTTATCAACAGTGATTCAAGCCTTAAACAAATTAATGAATTACTGGAATTATTTTAATCTGAAAAACATTTATAATCCTAAACGGGCCTCAACCTTGAATTAGCCTCCAGCCCAGCCCAACCCAGCTCTTTGTCGCTGACAAGCGGGGCCCGCCTGTCGGTGCACTCCCCCTCTCTCTTCCCCGCGCCCCGCACTCCGCCTGGCCCACCTGTTAGCCTCACGCGCCTGCCTCTGTCTCTATGGTCGCTAGGGCCCGCCTGTCGGCGCCGATGGCTTCGCGCTCACCCACCGACAGGTGGGGGCCACCTGTCGGGATCGTCTTCCCCGATGGAAAGGGATTCCCCTTTCCATCGCCGGTGACCCCTCCTTCCAAATCTGCCGCCGCCAGCTCCCCCTTGCCAAATTGGCGCCCGATCTCGACTTGCCGAACTCCGGTGACCCCTTTCCAACTCAAGCCACGCATTCTTGTCATGCAGGGAAGGTGTTCCCGGGTATGGAAAGTACACCGGCGAGGAGAAAAGGGAAACCTCGGTTCCCTTCCGTTTGGACGCCGGCGACTTCCCCTATAAGAACCCCTCGGCTCACCGCACTCTGCCCACACCGCCTAAACCTTAGCCGAAGCAACAGAGCACCCCATCCCATTTTCGGGCTCCCCCTCTTCTTCGACTCTGGTGAGCTCCCGCCGACGATCTGCGCCACCGTCACCCTAGCCGTCGCCACCGTTGTGACCGCCCGTGCCCACCCGTCCTCGGCCACCCCTCGGTTGGCCGTGGATCTCGCCGGATCATCGTCACCGTCGAGCACCCGAACTCCCTCCGCCGTCTACACTCGCCGCCGGTCACCTCCGGACCTCCTTCTTCGCCGCCTAAGGTACGAACGTGACCGCCAGCCCCTCCTCTTTCCATTTTATCATAAAGCTAGGGATTAGCCCCCTCGCCGGTGCCGTCGCCACCGCACCCGACCCCGCCGGAGCCGAGAACGAAGGGGGATACGTGCCCCTTACGCTCGTGCCGTGCCGGACGCGCTCATAGCCGTCCGATCCACGATGGAGGGCACAGGTTTTATCCCGCGCAGGTTTAATCTAGGCCATCCATCTGGTCAAAGGGGTACGGAGCGATCATGGCCGTCGATCGTGACTTAAAACGCTGGATCAATCTCGTGCGTCCACGTCATAACCCTTCGCGCGTTTTAATCTGGACCGTCCATTTTCACTTAACCGTCCCACCTTGCGCCTGGCCGCCGGATCTAGATCCAACGGCACTGGTTGATCCGGTCCACGCGCACAGTGCAGCGGTCCACTGTGGGCCTGGCTCACCGTGGACTAGAGCCCATTTTCTGTTTAAATAAAATCCCAGAAAATTGTTTAAACTTTGAAAATTCATAACTTGCTCATTTTAACTCCAAATTTCACCATTCAAATTTTGTTAAATTCAGTATATTATTTTCTACACACTAATACCATAAAAACAGTATGTTACTATTGCTCAAAATATTCTTAATAATTAAATAAATAAAAACCCATTAGGGTTAAAATTATTAATTCAGAAAATAAATTAGGGAAAACCTTAAAAGATAAGTTTTACTGTTTTTCACCAAACTTCAGAACATTAAAACCCATAAACATGAATGTTTATTATTTGGTGGATTTTTATCTGTGTTATTGAATGTATTGTTTATTTTTCCGTATCGAGAAGACTACGAGTTCGTCGAGGAGCCGGAGTTCTATCCCGAGGTTCCACCTTCACCCTTTGCTGAGCAAGGCAAGTCATCGAACCCTCATGTGGAAACAGTTGATCATCATTGAGCCCATGTTTTAATAAATTATCGCTATAACCCATAGGATAATATTGCATTAGTCCAATATCAAGCCTTACACTTATATTTATTAGATCCCCGTCCTTGTGTGCAAACCCAAGCCATGCTTATTGAGCCTTAACTCCTTATCACTCTACTATATAAATATTAGTTAGTGCCCAATGTACCGGCACAACTGCTATAGGATAAAAAGAATGAGTCGTAGATAGATGGATTCTGTTATATGAATTTCCCTGTTATTCTTGTCTCTAGACTCTGTTGGAGTTGGCTATGTTATAAGTATGGTGGGCTCCGGGTGCAAGCTAGGGCATTGGGTGGTCGCACCCGGGGCACTATAAGGACCGGTCTGCGGGATCTGTTGCAAAGCACTTCCGTACCAACCACAAGTCTAATGGGTAAGTCCTAACTGGAAGTATGGAACACTCCGACTCTCTGCACCATAGTGGAGGGGGCAAGGGGCTAGCCCTCAGGGCGCCTTGTACCGACGAGGCTCAAGGGGGGTATGGTGAGGCACCGACGCGTCGGGGCACCATATGAAACCTATAAGAGGGTGTTGTTGGGTCGAGGCGAACGATATGGAAGGTTTTGGGACGAGTTCCCGTGGAATGGGTCATCTCGTTACACTTTGGTGTAAGTGGTGAGTGCGTGCCTTGTGGGTACAGTGGTACATCTCTGATCAGAGTAATTTAATCTTTTCGAAAAGCCGAGCCCACGGTCAAGGGCGGGTTGTGTGACTACCCGCAGTTAGTTCACAATTGTTTGAATGGTTGAGTTATTCATGGCATGTAAGGACTGTTGTGCGAGGAGATAAAACGTACTCCTCGAGTTAGAAGATGGTGATGCATACACATGTTTACATTTCAGTACTAATAAATTGGTCACATTTAATGCTTTACATTTATGCTTCTTCTGCAAAATTAGCCACTATCTCCTTTGTTATTATCTTGCATTATATTTGCATTCGGTGGCTTGCTGAGTAAGTTTGTACTCACCCCCGTTGACTTACACCACCAGAGCCCGTCTACTACGAGGAGGATGAAGGTCTGGAGTAGCGACCCAGTCAAGGCGAGACTGGAAGGAGGCGTTCATCTAGGACCCTTTGTTTTATTAGTTTCTCTTCATCTTTATCCACTTTTGTACTAATGCGGTCTACGAACCGTGAATGATTGCTCGTATTGTATGTGGTCGCATGATGAACGTCTTGTTTTTATTGATTTTCTATGGAATTTCAATAAAAGTCCTGATTTATTAAATCGGGGCATGACACAGCCTGCCGATGAGACGCGCGTGGTGAAGACTGGAAACGCGCGCAAAGACCCACGACGAACTGTATGTCCGGTCTTGTCGCCGTTAAGTATAGCAGCGAACCGATCATCCCTCGAAACTCTCTCTCATTTACCTTGACACCGCTCTCGTCCTTGTCCAGGCCTCCAGATGTGCCCATTGGGGTCATCTGCGGCTTCAACTCCCCACCAAAGTTAAATTTTTTCAACATGTCACGAGTGTACTTACCTTGGTGGATGAAAGTGCCATCCTTGGTCTGCTTGATCTGGAGCCCTAAGAAATACTTCAGCTCACCCATGAGGCTCATCTCAAACTCACTGTGCATCTGCTCAGAAAACTTGGACACAAGATCATTAGTAGTACCGCCAAAGATAATATCGTCCACGTAAATCTGAGCGACTAAGAAATCTGAAGCATCCCTGAGCAAGAAAAGAGTTTTATCCACAGAACCCATCACAAAGCCCTTCCCCAACAAAAACTGGTTTAACCGGTCATACCAAGCCCTGGGGGCTTACTTCAAACCGTATAAAGCTTTCTGCAGCTTAAAAACATGTGGAGGAAACTTAGGGTTCTCAAAACCGGGGGGCTGCCTAACATAAACTTCCTCCTCTATGAACCCGTTCAAAAAAGCACTCTTGACGTCCATTTGAAAAAGCTTAAAACCCTTCGAAGCGGCAAAAGCTAAGAGAATGCGAATGGACTCAAGACGGGCAACAAGAGCGAAAGTTTCTTCAAAATCAATACCCTCCTTCTGGCAAAACCCCTGGGCAACTAGTCGAGCTTTGTTGTGCACCACAACCCCATCTTCACCTTGTTTGTTCTTGAACACCCACTTGGTGCCTATGGGGTTGCATCCTGGTGGCTGCTCAACTAGTGTCCAAACCCGATTACGGACAAAATTCTCAAGCTCTTCTTGCATAGCATTAATCCAATTAGAATCAGAACGAGCATGAGAAACATCTCTGGGCTCAAAAGATGCAACAAAAGCAGTTTTAGCAAACACAGCAAGAGAGGTACCAGATGAACGCAAAGTTCTCTCAGTCAAATCATCGATGATGAGCTCCAAGGGGTGATCACGCTGGACTGCTCGGGATCCCTGGTGATTTGAAGTCACCTCACCGGAGTCAGTAGCTGGCACCTCTGGACTCGACTGAGGGGGCTCGATGAAAGTGGAAGAAGTGATCAGAGGTCCGCCCTCGTCCTCAGTCGAAGTCTCAGAAGGTGTGGGCTCTACAGGAGAAGCAGAAGGCCCACCCTCATCAACAGCTGGAGTATCCTCATCTTCCTCGAAGATGGACTCTCTGAGCTCATCATCGCCAGAAAGCTCAAAAGGAGTTAAAGAAGGCAAGGATTCGTCAAAAGAAACCTCACAAGTTTCAACAAGCTGCTGGGAGTCGAGGTTCCAAACACGGAAACCTCGAGAATGTAAAGCGTAACCAAGAAAAACTCCGTCCCAGCAATGAGATTCAAACTTGTCCAAATGCCCTCCCTTCTTGAGCACAAAGCACTTGCAGCCAAACGCTCGCAAGTGGCTCACCTTGGGCTGTCTGCCAAACTGCAACTCGTATGAGGTCTTACCTAGGTAAGCTCCAAGAAAAATGTGGTTGGCCATATAGCAAGCCGTGTTCATGGCTTCATCCAAAAAATGCCTAGGAGTCCTATGCTCATCGAGCATTGTCCTGGCCATCTCGACTAGCGTGCGGTTCTTTCGTTCCACAACGTCGTTCTGTGGGGGAGTGTAAGGAGCAGAAAACTGATGGTCAAGACACTGATCACTACAGAAGCTGACAAACTGAGAGTTCTTGAACTCAGAGCCATTGTCGGAGAGAATTGCTCGCATCCGACCATTGTTCTCATTCTTCAGCTTCAAAATCAGGTCATGAACAAACTGAAAAGTTTCATCCTTAGACTCCAAAAAGAAAGGGCCAAATTTTTCCATGCCATTATAATTTTCACGGTTTTGAAATATGCCATCGGCGTGTCACTGACAGATGGGACCTACCACAGTCACTGACGGTGGCATTTTTCAAATTACAGAAAATTGTAATGGCATGTTTACAAAAATTCCAAAAAGAAAACCCACGAGAATCGAGAAAAGTCATCAACAATGACAAGCGCATACCACTTCCCACCGACTGAGCGTACCCGAGCTGGACCGACAGTGTCCAAATGTAACAGCTCGCCCGGATACGAAGTCATCACCTGAGTCACAGGTGAGTGAGAAGCGACAACCATTTTCCCATGACGACAGGGATGGCAAACTAGATCTTTCTCCATTTTAAGCTTGGGCAATCCTCAGATGAGGTCCATAGAGCTTAACCTGACTAGCAGATCAAAACTCAAATGACCTAACCTCCTATGCCACTTCCAGAGCTCAGAAGAAGATCCATCTATCAAACAGCGAGAAGGGCCAACAGAACTAGAGAATTCAATTCGAAAAACTTTACCAAATGGTAAGATCTGGCAGATCAAAGACCCTCTAGAATCAAACACAGAAGAATTGCCCTTCTTAAAACGCACTTCCAAACCATCCTCAAGAAGTTGCGAAACAGAAATCAAGTTAAAGTTTAAATTTTTAACCAAGGCAACATTCTTCAAAGAGAAATGATCTGAAATGCGAATTGAGCCGATGCCACTTACTTTCCCTTGACCATTGTTCCCGAAAGTGATGTACTCTTTGGAGCTCAGGGGAGTGAGACTGGAGAACCATCTGCGATGTCCCGTCATGCGGCGGGAGCATCCTGAGTCCATGATCCAAACGTCCTCCAGTCCCCGATCCTGCACAATCAGTGGTCTGGCACCAGATTTAGCAAAAGAGCTAAACCAATGTCAAGCCATCTGTTCAAAAGATGAAAAGCGAAAACCATCAGAAGAGTTTGGACCAAAGCGCGGCTCAAAGCGCGATCCTCGGTTTTGCCTAAAACCTCGGCCACGAGGTCTAGGACCATAGCCAAAGCGGCTTGGAACTCTGCCGGAACGAACACCACCAACTGGAGCACGGGCATGAAAGTCGTCTCCTCTACCACCACCTACACGACGCGGCCTGGCCTCTAGCCTCTCCCCGCGTCGAGGAACTCTCAGTCTACCACCCTGCTGGTAGAACTGCTCCTGACCACCACGAGCACGCTCTGCTCTCTCAACCCGCTTCCTCCTGAAGCAAAACTCCGCAAGATGCCCGTCTCTCTGACAATACTCACAATGATAGGTGGGCTTCTTGGGATGTGGTTGAGGTTTGGGGTTCTTGGGCTTAGTGGTGTTTGGTGTAGTCTTCTTGGGTTGAGAGGGTCTAGGAAGAGAGTAAAGAGAAGTGTGGAGGTGTTTGGGCTTTGGAACCCAGATGGGCTTCTTGGGTGGAGCTTTGGGCTGTTCCTGGATCACTCCATCCTTGGGCTGAATAGCCACGGAAGACTCAGTGGAGTGAGTCTTGGGGTATCTCTGCTCAGGAGTCATTTTACTCCACTCCACTGCCCAGCTAATGGCACTCTCAAAGTCAGCCTTGGTGTAGGTGTAACCTACCCCAAACCCATCCTGCCTCTTGAACTGCTAGATCATCATGCCGAGCTGTGGCTCTCTGGCACTGATCCAACTCAGGATGGAACGGAGGTAAAAGTTCTCATTCTAGGAATCAGCTAGCTCCTTTCTCAAGGAAGCTAGAACCTCCACCTGAGACAAGCAGGTCTCACACTCGCTATCTACCTGGACAGACTTCTCGGCTTTCAGCTTGATCAATTCCATTCTAAGAGACAAACAGTTCTCACAGACAGTGGGTGGAACTGACAGTGTCTCAAGCTCTAGCCTAGTCTGTGCCAGCTCAGCTCTCACTCTCTCCAAATCCCCCAAATGCTCATCACCCTTGGCCTTCAGCTCAGCTAAGACAGCTAAATGAGATGGGCAATCAGCACAGGGTACGACGACATTGGCTTGAGCATCTTTCAGCTCAAGCTGAACACTTTCAAGCTCAGTGGCCAAAGCGTCCCTCTCATCAACCCTTTCTATGTACATGGACTTCAGAGTCGTCAAGTCACACAGAAGCACCTCACACTTTGGGCACTCCCTGCTATCACCCAAGCAGGGGGAAGAAGATAGACTCTCAATTCTGCCGTTGGCTACGGCAAGCTCACTCTCTAACTCATCTATCCTCTTCTTGGCCCCCCTAAGCAGTTTTTCCCGATATTTTAACTCCTGACGATTGCTTTCAAGTAAATCAACGATTTCGCGCTCATAAGATGATACCTTTTCGTTATCGTCGTCGTCGGAGTCATCAGAGGAGCTCTTCTCTTCCTTATCCCCAAGAGCCATTGAGTAGAAGCTCTTGCGGGATCTTCGGCGCTGATGTGAGCGGCTCTTCGGTCTGTCCCCAAAAGCCATGAAGCAAAGACCCGCCGGATCGTCCTTGTCTTTCCCCTTCCTGATGACGATCTCCTCATCGCTTGAGCTCGATGAAGAGGAAGAAGACGTGGACCGCTTGGAGTAGCTCTTCTCCATCTCGGCGAAGAAGGCCTTGTCGCGCTTCTTGTTCTCACGCCGGTAATCCTCCAGGGCCTTTCTGAAGAATCTTGTCTTTGGCTTGCCCTTGTTGAAGGAGGAGCTCTCGTGCTTGCCGGAGTCGTGGAAGCCACCACCGGCGCCCTTCTTGTGGCCATTGCGCTTGGGGCAGTCGGCGATGAAGTGTCTTGGATCACCACACTCAAAGCACCCGGATTTTGTGCCGTGTCTTTTGAACATTCTCTTGTCATAAACACGACACACCCGGTTGTTAAAAAGACACAAATCATCATCTCCCAAAGACTCAAGCTGATCCTCAGTGATAGACATCAAAGAGAATCTAGCACAACTCACAGAAGAAGGATCAACAGAAGGTGTAGCAAGGGCCAGGGACTTTGATCCAAAGCCAGTGAGATTTGATGTCAGCTGGATATCAACCTCAGTGGCCTTCAGCTTGCTAAACAACTCAGAAATGGTTAAGGTATCATAAGAAGTACTCTCAACGATAGAGGATACCTTGATCTCCTAGATCTTTGGGTCCAAGGTATGGAGAACCTTGAGCGCCTGCTCGTGATCTGAGACTAACTGAGCACCCTCAGCCTTGTTGTCCCGAAGCTTGTTTATGATCGATTGAAAACAACCAAACAACGCTTCAACAGATTCACCCGGCTTTTGTGTGAAGTTCTCATATTCACGCCGGTAGGTCTGATAGAGCCGAGCCTTGACCTGGGTTGTCCCCTCATGATGTGCCTTGAGGGTAGCCCAGATCTCTCTCGCAGTGGAAAGATGGCTCACACGCTCAAACTCAGTGGGACCTAAACCAGAAAACAGAATGTTCACAGCTTTACTATTGCTCAGATGCTGGGCAATGATACCAGGAGTACCATGCTCAACAACTGGCAATATAACAAACGTATCGTGAACGCAAATGTCCCAGAAGTCAGGTCGAAGCCTACTCCACAGAACAGAAGGACTTCGCACGAACGAGGGGGCTTCGCCAAAAACAGACAGAAAGTGACAAGGTCCTGTCTACTCGATCAAAAAGGCTACGCAGGAAAAGCAAGGCTAGAGTACTAGCACACTGTAGCTACAGTACGCATGAACTAGTAGTCAACCCGTACAACACAAACCAACAGAGAAGCGCGTGAACTCTGAGAGAAACATAGGCACACAAATAAAGGCTTTAGATTCCAACACAAACGCTGCACACCACACTACCGAAACAGGGAATAGAATCTTCAGATCAGAGAAGAACAAGATGAAATCATGAAGAACAGGAAAACATTCCTGGCGGCGCACACAGGGAACAGGAGAGAGAAACGCAGGAAAAATGACCCAATAAAATAAAAAGTGATTTCAGCAAAAGGGTGACCTAACCCTAGGGATTGTGGCCCTATTTATAGGCTTCCCAATAGCTAGGAATATTCCACCAGACCCTTAGGGTTTTTTACAGACGCTGAAATAAAGAAAAAGACTAAACTGCCCTTAGGATATTTTTATAGACTCGACTGACTGACTGTGGGCCTAGGGACAAAATAGAAAACTCCTATTTACAGATGACTTATCCAGAATCTAAGCTTTCGTAGCGACTACGGCTTCTCTTCTGGACAGTCCGATACAAGATCAGTGGTTGTCAGATTTGCGCCGAAACTGACAAAGCCTCCACCGACTTTGTACCAGGTACCCAGATTGGGCAGGCCCGATTCCGCAGCTCTCTCAGCCCAGCAATCACTCACCACCCGTGTACCTGAGACAATCCTGGTCAACAGCCCAGTGGGTCTTCTGCTGCTTCTGGCCCATGTACCCGTATTGGGCCAGCCCGACTTCGTAGCCTTCTCAGCCCGACAGTCACTCGCTGCCCGTGTACCTGAGTCACACGCGGCTCATGAAACAGTAGGCCTCCTCTCTTCTTTTGTCCTCTTTGACTATCGTTGACAATGACTCATCACATCTGGAGCCATGAGGCCCACGCTATTCAGCATGGCTCCTCACCCTCGGCATAATCCATATCCCCACATCGATCTCATCGATGCAATCAACCATCACTCACTCATCTCACCAGATCGCTCAACCTTATCAATCACTCATCACAAAGATAAAAACCACAGTGCGACCTCACTTGGTTTCACATTTATTCATACACAATATTTAAATCATGGTTGATGCAACATCTTCTAACTCGAGGAGTACAGTCAGCCCTCCTCGCTCGACAGTCCTTACATGCCCAAACAATTATGCAACAATTCTCAAACATAAGCTAACTGTGGGATGTCACTCCACTCGCCCTTGACTGTGGGCTCGACTTTTCGAAAATATTTAACTCTGGTCATAGGTGTACCACTATACCCACAAGGCACTCATTCCCACACACCGTAGTGTGTCAAATGACCCAAGTCACTGGATCTTATGCCAAAACCGTTAGCATGAATCGCTCCAACTCAATGACACAGACTATAGGTTTCGCCGGCGTGTCGGCACACTGGACCAACGTTGCGCCCCCTTTTGTGCCACATGGCCCAAGCCACCCGCAGGTGCTGCTTGCCCCTCTCAACATAGTGCCTCGGGTTGGAACAACCCATACCTCTAGTTAAGACTTACCCACTAGACTTGTGGTTGGTATGGAAGTGCTTTGCGACGAATCCCGCAGACCAGTCCTTATAGTGCCCTGGGTGCGACTAACCAATGCCCTCGCTTGCACCCGAAACCCACCATGCTAACTTATCAAACCAATTCCAAGACCAACGGAATACCAGGGGTGAGAGACATAGGGGATCATATATCAGAATCCAAGTACCTACGACTCGTTTTGAAGCCTATAGCAGTTGTGTCGATATATTGGACACTTCTAATATTAATAAGTATACTGGTGACAAGGAATTCAGGCTCGATAGCATGGCTTGGGTTTGCACATCAAGGTCGGGGATCCGATAAATATATTGTAGGGTTATTCATTTGACTAATGCAAATATAACCTATGAGTTTAGCAATATTAAATTAAAAATTGGGCTCCATATGCTTAAAATGGGGTTGATGACTTGCCTTGTTCAGCGAAAGGAGATGGGTGAGCTTTGGGAAAGTATTTTGGCTCTTCGACGGCATTGTAGTCTTCTCGGTACGCAAATCGAGAAATAACAATCAATCAAAACAGTATAAAATCACAACACAAGCATATAAATTTTATTGAGTCAAATTGAAGGGGATAAAATATAAAGCCTCTGAAATTAAAATAGGGATTTTTAGAGTTAATTTAAGTAAGTTATGGATTTTTGAAAGTATAAAATAATTTCTTAAATTCTATTTTAATCTCAATTAATTAATGTAAGATGTTTAGTGTAAACATATAACTTTTACTGGATAAACCTAAAGATAACAAAAAGACAAGTTTTCTAAAGTTCTAATGGTAATTTTTGGAGTTGATTCCAAGGAGCTATGAATTTTTGAAGTTAGGAATTCATTTCTTCAATTTTATTTTAAATTTCAATTAAATATTACAAAATATCCAGTTTAAACATATAAATTTTATTGGATGAACAGGAAGAGAATAAAAAGATAAACTTTCTTAAATTTGAATGGTCAAATTTGGAGTTAATTTGAGCAAGTTATGAATTTCTAAAGTTTAAACTAATTTCTGTAATTTAATTTAAATCCTAATTCAACCTTCGGTCCACGGTGAACCGGGTCCACGGCACTGTGCTGTGAGTCGGCGGGTTTTAAATGAAAATGGATGGCTGAGATGCGCTGATACCCCTTCAATCCAGATGGGCGGCTGAGATTAAATCTCGTGTGCGAATTAATCTCCTCCGCCCGATCGAGATCATGTGGCCGTGATTGGATCCGACACGGCACGAGTAATCACCAGTGTCGGTCATCTTATCCGATGACGGTAGGGGCATGCGGCAGCCGCAGCGGCAACGATGATGGCTAAGGTTACCCGGTGAAGCTAGAAATGGAATCAGTGCGGTGATGGGAACACGATGATACCAACGCGGAGGCTCGAGACCGACGGAGCGATGCCGGCGACGAGCGGAGGCGGCAGAGTGGTTCGGGTCATCGGCGGGGACGCTGTTCCAGCGGTCTTCAGTGAGGACAGAGGTCTGGCCAGTGCTAGGGAGGCAATGATGATCACGGCGAGGGCAATGATGAGGTGGATGACGGACTCTGGCGACGGTGAGCGGTGACTGGAGGGCGAGCAAAGGAGCGGCACGAAAATGTTTAATGTGGTGCTCAATTCTGTCTAAGGGGGGAAAGGGGAGGTGCATTGGAGGCGGTGTGCCCAGGGGTCCTTTTATAGTGCTCCGGCGACGGTGAGGTGGCCGGGTGGAGTGAAGACCGAGAAGGGGGAGATTTAACTTCGGCGAGGCGTTTACAATGATTAAAGGGCGATGGAATCCGAGGGAAAATGTGTGGAAGATTACAACGACTTAATTCTGGTGATTAATCGGAGCTCGGGCCCACGGCAGAGGCAATCGGATTTCACTGCGGTGGTCGGGGATCTCGGGAACTCGAGGTTGAAGACGATTGACAGGGCGGGCCACCGGTCAGTGAGCGGATGCGGTCCAACGGCGCAACAGTTGGCACCGACATGTGGGCCTATGTGCGTAACCCGTGAGGTGGGCTGACAGGTGTTACAAACCTACCCCACTTACAGAGAATCTCATCCCGAGATTTGGAAAGTACCTAGAATAGCTCGGGGTATTGAGGTTTTAGGTCATCCTCTTTTTCCCAAGTGGCTTCTTCGGCAGGGTGGTTACTACACTAAACCTTGTAGAAACGAACCACTCGATTTCTAGTCACTCTTTCTTTAACCTCTAGGATCTAGACGGGCTTCTCAACATATGTCAGGTCTCCTTGGATATCGAGCTGCTGAAGATCCGCTCGTTCGGTGGGTACTCGAAGACACTTCTTAAACTGGGAGACATGGAACACGTCGTGTACTCCGGCTAAGGAGGGTGGTAGCTCCAACTGTATGCGGCCTCTCCTTGTCGATGAATGATCTGTAACGGGCCAACATAATGGGGAGCTAACTTCCCCTTCATGTTGAACCTCTGAGTGCCTCGGAGGGGAGTGACTCGAAGATAGACGTAATCGCCTTCCTTGAAGGCTAAATCTCTACGTTGTTTGTTGGCATAAGTCTTTTGGCGGGATTAGGCTATCTTTAATCGGTCCCTGATGACCTTGACTTTAGCTTCGTCCTCTCGTGGAATGTCTGTACCAAACAACTAAGATTCACCAACTTGATCCCATAGTAGCTGTGTTCGGCACTTACGTCCATATAATGCCTCAAATGGTGACATCTATAGGCTGACCTGATAGCTGTTGTTGTAGGAGAACTCTGCACAGAGCAAACTCTCGTCCCACATTCCACCAAAGTCTATGGCGCAAGCCCTAAGCATATCTTCCAACACTTGGTTCACCCTTTCAGTCTGACCATCGGTCTGCAGATGATATGTTGTGCTGAAGTTCAGTCTAGTGCTGAGCTCTTCCTGAAGGTTCTTCCAAAACTTGGAGGTGAGCTGACTACCTCGGTCGAACACAATCTTCTTTCACTACTACAAAGCGACACTGTAGCGGTGGGCAAAAACGACCTGTAGTGGCGGGCATCCAGTCCGCCACTACTCTAATGCCACTGCTAACCCTGGTTAGGAGTGGTGGGCAGAGTGCCCGCCACCGCTGTGTCAATAGCAGTGGCGGGCTCGCTGACATCATCTTCCTGCCACTGTTGTTAGCAATAGCAGTGGTGGGCAGATGATGTCAGCGAGCCCGCCACCACTGTGTCAACAGCAGTAACGGGCGCGCTAACATCATCTGCCCACCACTACTGTGTATACCCCATTACACAGAATGTTGTAAACCTTAATTCACACAGTCCCACAAACCAAAACACAGAAATTATATGCTTCACACAGCCATTCACATACACAGCAGCAAAACATCCACATATCCACATACACATCCACAACAGCAACACATCAAAACAACAACAACCCATCTCATCAATTTACAAATTTACAAAGTTACATTATATGCTTCACACAACCATCTACATACACAGCAACAAAACATCCACATATCCACGTACACATCCACAACAGCAACACATCAACACAACAACAACCCATCTCATCAATTTACAAATTTACAAAGGTTACATTTCATCACACATCAAGTTTAAAAATTTTACATCTATCAAAATTTCAAAATTAACCATTGTTTCACAAATACATGCTCATGCGGTTTATGTTTTCTTAGAAGGCCAACTCATAGCTTGTGCATCTTCTTTTTGCTTCTCAGCTTCAAAATTCTTATCGATTTGTTGTACTTGCCTTTTCATTCTTCCAGCCCAATCATACAGAGTTGAATGATTGGCCACTTCTCCCCCAGGATCGAAGAATACTCCATGCTCATGAAGAACATCATGCATCGTGAAGCGGCACATCCTTGATACGATTTCGTATATTTGTGATTCTGAGAGTTGGCTCTTCTGGGCAATGGTTGATGGACCTGACGCCTGCATACGTAACATATAAGTACATACGCTGCAAGTTATATTATATTAACACACAAGAAATCAACTTACTTCTTTAGTATCCTCAAATACTGTCCGCGCAAACTTTCCTAAGTTATTGCTCATGAAATCACAAGTATAATAGCCGCAATGCACCGAACCAGAAGATTGTTATTGTCACTTCAAAATAGACAAAGTTAGAATGATATATAGTTTGGCTTTATCAATTGAATTAAGAAATTTAAAAATATAATATTACCGGATAGTTGGTTCTGATAAGCATATCTTTCAGCCTCTGTGGATCATGTGGGCCACCTAACTTTTCCACGTAGTATTTGTATGCACTCTGAATAACATTTAATATATCTTGATATTCTTTTTTGGGTTTGTCGAGAGAGTCGAGCACATAAACCCTTGAGTACTTCGGGTATATCAGAAGTGCAATCCAATCATCACTATCGAAATAAGTAATATATGATTATGTTAGTTTCATAATCGATAAAACATGATTAAGTGGATATAGTGGGTATACTTACTTAAAGTTATATGTCCCACTTATCATTTCTCTGTCCTTCCATTGATACATGCACCGCGCAATATACAACGCGGCACAATTCCTTTTATTCTTTTTAAGTGCATCTTGGTCTTTATTGAACATCTTTGAAATTTTTTCTGACCCGCAGTCTAGTACTTTCCATCATTCCGGTTTAGTGTCGGGTTCAGTGCACTTTGGCTTATGAATGACGGGTTCAAGTACCCATATTTATTAGACACGTCACAACATGAATTCAAACTTCATATGTTATGAAACAATAGTCAATATAAGACATGATTGATTTTTGCTTTGTATTGACAAAGTATAAAGTACTTACATGCACCAGAGCATCATGCTTGTGATGTCGGTTCGTTGCAGACGAAACATCCGATGGAAGTCGTCGAAAAATAGTGCAAGCTTAAACTCTGGGCAGTTGAATATTTATTTTGGAACCTTCAGTTCTATTTGTGTAACTCCTAACGAAGACGCTTCGAGGTACCAGTCATGAAATGTTCTCATCCGCCAACACATACTCTTAAGTACTCGTTGGGGTAATAATGGTTTGCCTGGTTTGTATTCGATATAATCCTCATCTCCGTAGGTCCATTTATCAACAGAAAGTGAGCCCGCCTGCTTTTGTACTGGAGCCTTTATGGGAGCCACTTCGGGTGTAGAACGTGTTTGACCCACAGTAGTAAAAAATTTAAGCATCTCAGATTTCGGCGCAGAACACTGCCCAGCTTGAACAATTATCTTGTGGATTGCTGGCTTTGGGCGTGCATCTTGTTTTTCAGGCTCGGCCACTAGCACTAGCACTTTTGTTATGGGCTCAGTCACTGGCACTTGAGGCTCGACCAGAACTGGCACTGGCATTTGATCAGGCTCTGGCACTTTTGTGTTGGGCTCATCAGTGGGCTCAAACACTGGCGCTGGCTCTGTCACTTGATTAGGCTCAGTCATTTTCGATTCTGTCACTTCTGCCACTTTATCGGGCACTGGCTCTTTCTCCACCTCTTCCTCTATCTCACGCTCATTAACAGGTGATAAAGATCCTATATTTTGCATATCCTAAGATGAAAGATATGTGGGGGATTGTGATGAGACAATAGGCGATTTACTCTGATAACTTGTCTACAGTAATTTGATATCTCGGCTCGTCCATAGGACAAAGTTATTCAGCGCATCTCTGATTGTCTCAATCCCCTCATCAGGCATTGGAAGATCCAAGGGGTCATTAATAAATCTGCCGTTGGTGATCTCATTGACCTGAACCTTGGTATAATCAGCAGGAATAAGCCGATTGTGAAATAAATCCCTAGGCATAGCAATGCCTCGTGCAGCCTCTTCGGAGTGCCCTTTGCGCCCTATCGGTACATGCAGGCTGCATGGTGTGTCCTCTTTAATATAATTTACAGGAAATATTTCTTGTACTGAGCCAACACTGCTTAGTACGTCAAGTCATACCTCTGGCACAATTATTTGTCCTACTGCAGCTTGCATTATGTTTGGATTCTCATTAATAAATTCAAAAAAGTGTCGCTCCCACTCTGCACGGCGCTCTACGGCGTCGTCTGTGCGTGCTTGACGCTTCTTGTATGTGGCAACCTCCTGTTTCTTGAAAGTATTTTTCCAGGGTGCTATAGAAGAGACACCTCGGGTGCGCCCTCGATGTTCCTTATTTCCGAGAGCAAATGTAAGCTGGTCATTACATCCCTCGGGATTGAACTTTCTAGTCTTCTCCAACTCAGCGATTTCCTGTGCTTTCTAAAATACTTCACTAGTCCGTGAGTCGGAGAGCATATATTGGCCCTCGGGTGTTTTTTTAGCTCGACCTAGGAGCCATCTCTTAGTGCGCTGATCAGCACCTCAAAACTGTTCAGGTAACACAGCCGCACGGTCCTCCTCCTCCTTTCTACTCCACTCATCCTCATTGGCCTTATATCCACCTGGCCCGAGTTTATGTGGTAACTTATTTTTCTTATTAAGTTCTTTGAACATGATGCTCTCTTGTTTGGATTCTTCCGATCAATGCTGCATTTTGAATTTGTTCCATTCATTTGGCGTTATAAAGCCGTAGTCATTGAGCGGCGACTCTCCTTTTTGAAGATATTGTGTTTTCAGTTTAGTCCTAAATGTACGGAGAGCCTTTCCGATAGTCTTCAATGTGGCAGCTTTAGCGTCTTCTAAGCGGTCTTTCGGGAATTTATAATGCGCTTTTATATGCTGCCACAATTCGTTCTTTGTAGCTTTAGGGACACTCTTCCAATTTTTCCAAACTATCTTACATCGCTCTTTGGCGAGACATCCACAGTCGTTACGCCACTTAGCTGTGATTTCTTTCGGCTTCTTTGGAGCCCCATCAACATGCACTTCTTCAACCTCATAGATAGCTGTATGCAGCTTGTTCTTCTCATGTTTCCCTCTCCTCTTCGCATTTGCAGAGGATGTAGTGGCAGTGGGCTCAACATTTGTTGGCTCAGATGACTCAACAGCTGGGACAATAGTTGTTATTTTCTCGACTTGGAATAATCGACGCTTGCTTTCTCGCTTTGGACGATCCTACGATGATAGACAATGTGAGCTTCAGGAATGTAATCCTCGGTTAGAAGCTGCTCTGACTTGTTACTAATGCAATAATTACCTCCGCTTGAGATTCAGGAATGTAATCCTCATCGGCGTCTTCTCTCGTTCTCTTCTTCCTAGGCTCCATTGGATGTTCATTCTCCGGAGAGTGGTACGAAGATTCGCTATCGGAGGATCCTTCAGATGAACCCTCTTTATTTGTTTTTGAGGGAGACTCGTAGATGAGATCCTCGATGGGACGTCCTTCTTCTGCCATAGATGAACTATTCATAGTTAAGAGGCTAATGTATCAGAATTTTGGTTATGCAAAAAAGGTTCGCTGTCATATTGTCATGTACGAAACAATGCACAAAGTAGTCAGCTATTACTTCTCAAGCTACTATATTAATCCTCAAGTTAGGAGATTATGTTGTTCTCTCTCTCTCTAGTGTTGTTGAGGCCTCAGTATATTTTGTGTTGTTTTTGAAATATGTTCATGGCTGCCATGGAACCATGAGCACATCCATTCCCTGCCAGCAGCACAAGATAGAAGAAGTTGTTGAATGGAATGGATGTGTCACATGGTTTGATGACATACATGAGATAACTCATTAACAATTTGCATCATAGGCCTGTAAAAGGAATTGCAGAATCTAATGTTGGTCTTCAGCCGGATGAACTTGCGGATTAGTATAGTAACCTCAAAAGTAATAGCAGTAGTAAACTGATCACAGTGTCAAAGGTGGGAAATGTATGAAAACTCTTCTTGGCTATAGTAGTCAGCTATTACTTCTAAAGCTACTATATTAATCCTCAAGTTAGGAGATTGTGTTGTTCTCTCTCTCTCTCTAGTGTTGTTGAGGCCTCAACATATTTTGTGTTGTTTTTCAAATATGTTCATGGCTGCCATGGAACCGTGAGCACATCCATTCCCTGTCAGCAACACGAGAAAGAAGAAGTTGTTGATGGGAATGGACGTGTCACATGGCTTGATGACATACATGAGATAACTCAATAACAATTTGCATCATAGGCCTCTAAAAGGAATTTGCATCATAGCTCCATTTGAATAGCAATTCACATTTAGCAAGTACAATGGAGATGCTCTAAGGACAATAAACCCTAGAAACCTAACTTAGCTTGAGTTGGCCTACCTCTCTCAAGAATACACTCAAGAACATAAGAACACTCACACTCAACTAACAACAAGAAGATGAACAAAAAAACATCAATTTATTTCATACATCAATAGTTCACAAGCATTTTATCAAATGCTTGTCATGCACAAATATCTCACATATATTTCATTAAGCACATCATGTACAAGCTCATTTTAAAACTCACAATTCAATTAGGAAAATCACCATACATAAGGCATTGACATTTTATCAAACAAGTGAAGAGCAGGAATGAAACTGATTATCTAGTTACCTATTGTACTAGAAGAAGATGCCGGTAGATGTCGGGGACGGGGATGGTGGCGATGGATCCAAGACGGTGGCGTGGGGTCCGGGGACAGCGACGCGGGCTCCGGTGACAGGCGGAGTTCGGGGCGATGGCAGCGACAGGCTTTGAGGGCGGTGGCGTGGGCTCCGGGACGGGGACAGCGGCGTGCGCTTAGGGACAGGGACGACGGCGACGGATCCGAGGTGGCGGCGAGGGGTTCGGGGACACCGACGCAGGCTCCGGGGACGGGCTTCGGGGATGACTGTGACGGTTCTGAGGCGGCGGCAAGGGGTCCGAGGACACCAATGGCTCCGAGACGGCAGCGACGGGCTTCAGGAACGACAGCGATGGGCTCCGAGGGCAACGACATGGGATCCGGGAGTGGCAGCAACTGGCGGGAGGAGTTTAGGGTTTAGAAATGAAAAGTATTTTCCACACAGCGGGAGAAAAAAATTTATATAGGCGGATTAGCAGTGGCGGGCATGCTGATGTCATCCTGCCCGCCACTGCTATTTTCTCTTAGTAGTGGTAGGCAATGACGTCACCAGCCCGCCACTACTAATCCGCCCACCGCTGGTGCTCGACTTAGTAGTGGCGGGCCGCTGACGTAACCGACTGCCACTACTAAAAGGAATAGCAGTGGCGGGCTTGTGACGTCAGCATGCCCGCCACTGATTACACCCGACCACCACTACTAAGAGAGGTAGGGATTATCTAATATACGTTGTGCTTACATTTTGAGAAACACTTTGTAGCGCAGTGGTGCGGGGGGTTGCTTTGGTGCCATGCGGTTCGAGGTTTGAACCTTGCTGCCGGCAGGCGGTTTGAGGTTTGAATCTTGTTGTTGGCATCCAAATTTTTTTTAATTTCTTTTCTAATTTTCATCACTTTTTTATTGATGTTTAAATTCTAGTTTGAACTTGATTTTTTTAACAATAAAAATACATCATAACTTATCAAATTTAAAAAATTGGTATTTTTCTGCCTCACTTTACTTTTTTTTATTTCATTAAGAAACGTGAGATTCTCCGGGGATGAATTAGGGTTTAGAGATGAAATGACTGAGGTTTGAAAGCAAAACCTATAGTTGTTTCTTCCTTTGAACTTGAAACTTTTTGTACAATAAAAATACAACACCAATATTATTCTAATTGCAAAAATTGGTATTTTTCTTCCTCAGTTTACTGTTTTTCTTTCATTAAGTGTGTTTTTATTATCAAAGTCAAAAATAAGTTCAATTTGAACTACAAGACATGAAATAATTAACCAAAATTTATAGAAAAACCATATTCATGTTTTGACTCTATTATTAGTTATTATCCAATAAATTTAAAACCATCATAAAAAATGTAGGTTTCCACAACACTCGATCGACAACTTGTATTTTTATAGTTTTTTAATTCTCAAAAATAAAATAAAGTCTAAAAAAGATGATACTTGTCATGTTGTTATGATATGATCGATCCATAGATTTTGTCATAAAAAATAAAATTGTTTCGAGAAAATAATCATGTAGGGCGTTAAGAAACCTGAGATTCTCTGGGGATGAATTAGGGTTTAGAGATGAAATGACTTAGGTTTGAAAGCAAAACCTATAGTTGCTTCTTCCTTTGAACTTGAAACTTTTTGTACAATAAAAATACAACACCAATATTCTAATTGCAAAAATTGGTATTTTTCATTAACAGAAATTGGTATTTAAATGCAAATAAGTCCAGGTAGCAGTAGGGATTATCTAGTATACACTGCCCACTTTGCTGAGAAAGACTTTGTAGCACAGTGGTGTTGGGGGTTGCTTTGGTGCCATGCGGTTCGAGGTTCGAACCTTGCTGCCAGCAGGCGGTTTGAGGTTCGAACCTTGCCGTTGTCGCCCAAACAACATTTTTTTCTGTTAATGTACTTTTTTAAATTTTCAGTACTTTTTTATTGATGAATCCTCGTTTGAACATGAATTTTTTTTAACAATAAAAATACATCGTAACTTATCAAATTTAAAAAATTGGTATTTTTCTGCTACGTCACTCGACTTAGTGGTGGTGGGCCGATGACGTCATGTGACCGCCACTACTAAAAGGAATAGAAGTGGCGGTCTGGTGATGTCAGTAGGCCCCTCACTTGTTACATGTGCCGTCACTACTAATATGGGTAGTAGGGATTATCTAGCATACGCTGCCTACCTTGTCGAGAAAGACTTTGTAGCGCAGTGGTGTGGGGGGTTGCTTTGGTGCCAGGTGGTTCGAGGTTCGAACCTTGCTGCCGGCACGCGATTTGAGTTTTGAACCTTGCTGCTGGCTTCCAAACATTTTTTTCATTTCTGTTCTAATTCTCAGCACGTTTTTATTGATATTTAAATCCTCATTTGAACTTGAATTTTTTAACAATAAAAATACATCATAACTTATAAATTTTTTAAAAAATGGCATTTTCTGCCTTGGTTTACGTTAGACATGTTTTAAAAAAATTGGTATTTTTCTTTCTCAGTTTACTGTTTTTTATTTCACTAAGTGTGTTTTTATGATCAAAGTAAAAATAAGTTAAATTTGAACTACAAGACATGAAATAATTAACCAAAATTTATAGAAAAACCATATTAATATTTTTGACTCTATTATTAGTTATTATCCAATAAATTTAAAACCATCATAAAAATGTGGTTTGCCAAAACACTCGCTTGACACATCACGTTTATTTGGAAGCAAGTAAACAAACACGATTTCGTACGTAACCCTTGAAGATAACCATTAGACGCTCGTACGCATACATATTGTGCAGGTACGTTAGACCGAGAACAAAGATTTGGTCTGCTATATGTATCATATAGTGCTCCTTAATATCAAAATATGAAGGAGGAAAGCACATCTCAAGGTGACACATAGTCTCCCTCATTTGTTTACGTAATTCATTTAACTCTTCAGTGTCGATCAGCTTCTTTGATATGACGTTGAAGAAGTGACACATGCGTGTTATCACCATCTTCAGAAATGAATGTTTGATTCCTCTTACTGCGATGGCGAGGAATAGCCCAAGCATAACATGACAATCATGAGTGTTGTAGCCGCTCATCCTCAAATCTGCTACAGAGACAATATTCTTTATATTCGGTGAGAATCCTGTTGGCACTATAATTCCATGTAGACACCTGCAGATTGATCTTTTCTCGTCAATTGTGAGGTTATAGCTAGCAGCCGGAAGGAAAAATTTTCCATTGGCCCTTTCTGTGGGTGAAGCTCGGGTCTAATTCCGGGAGTTTGAAGGTCCCTTCGTACTTTGAGTCCATCTTTTGATTTGCCCAGTATGTCTAACAAAATACCGATGGTGCTTTCAAAGGCATTCTTCTCAACGTGCATTTTATCGATAGCATGACCAATCTCCAACTCCTTCCTTCCAATAGGGCAAATATCTAAAGAAGATTGACTGCTTTTTAAATGGAGAATCCTTTGAAAATTTTTTAGATTCTTCCTCTTCTTTCCGAAAACAACTTTGATATTCTTTACCATTTCGAATATAAATTTACCTTCTCGATGTAGTGGAGGTTGTCCAAGCTCGATTGTACCATCGAAATGGTTCCTATTTCTTCGATATTTATGGTTTTTTGGTAAAAATCTGCGGTGTCGCATATATATATCATCTTAACGAATGATGGTAGATGCATAGATTTTGTCTGGTCCACACACACTACACATGTTGTCTGTCCTTTAACCTGTCATGTTAGGGACATACATCCTGGGTTGTCAGCTATGGTGCAAAAGATCATGGCTCTTAGATTGAAGTGCTCTTTCTTGTGCTCATCCCACACACAGACACCATGTTCTCATAGATGTTTCATATCCTCCATCAAAGGTTCTAGAAAGATATCAATGTCATTGCCAGGTTGTTTTGGATCAGAAATTAGAGTAGTGAGCATAAGGTATTTTCTTTTATGACACAACCATGATGGAATGTGGAACAAGCATAGAAAGACCGGCCACGTACTGTGTGGGTTCCTCATCTCACCGAAGGGATTCATTCCATCCGTGCTAAGTCCCATACTGATATTTCTGGGATCATCCGAGAAATCTGGATGAGCCAGGTCAAATGATTTCCACTCCCTAGCATCCGCAGGGTGCCGAAGTTTTCCGTCCTTCTTTCGCCCAGTGAAATGCCATATTAATAGTTCAGCATCTCTGGGATTAGAGAACATATGTTTCAAGTGATCAATCACCGGTAGGTACCACATTACTAAGGATGGAACTTTCCTCTCCGTCTTTTTTCCATGATGGTCTGCAATAACATTTTTATTCCTCTTCTGCAACCTCTTATTCTTCTTCTGGTGGTCATTGTAGTCCTCCACACAGTCATTTTGACATTTGTATCGACTTGCGTTGCACTGCGGACATCTCTCTAACAATCCATACTCTTTTCGATATAGGATACAGTGGTTCGGGCATGCATGAATCTTCTGAACGCCCAAAGTCAACGGACAAATCATCTTCTTTGCTTGGTACGTATCAGATGGTAGACCATTGGGTTTCGGCAAAACCTTTTTTAGGAGTTGTAAAAGATCTAAAAAACTAGTGTCAGACCATCCATTGTTGGCCTTCAGTTTCATAAGCTCAAGAATTTTGTACAACACAGTATACTGCTTATCGCATCCATGGTGTTCCTCGTAAAGATGGTTTTTTGATGCTTTGTCAAGTGCTTCAAAGTTATCGTATCCTTTGGTTGTAGTTCTCTGCAACAGCACCTCAGGCGCAACATTTCGCATCAGTTCCTCCACATCAAAGGCGTCATCATCATCATGTTGATCAACATCATCATGTGTTATGTCGGATGTATGATCATAACGTCTTCTATGTTGATGAGCATCTTGCGGCACATCAGAATCTTCAGGAGGGTTTTGGCCAATCTCACCGTGTTTTGTCCATATATAATAGTTCTTCACGAAATCATTTTTCAACAAGTGAAATCGTATGGTTTCACGATCTGAACACGGATACATCGCTTCATTTTTACAAACTTTACAAGGACAATATATTGCCTCTTCACTCTGGCGGGAAGCATATTGTGCGGCAGCTTTAGTAAATTCAGTTACTCTGTTAAAATATGCCACCACATCTCCGTCGTTGGACGAGTACATCCAGGACCTGTGCTCCATCTAAAACATATATTATTTGAAAAAATATTAATAAATTCATTATTGTTAATTTTAGTAATTTACAAATTGAATATATATTGATTTATTATCGCTCATAACAACATTAATTAAAAATGCTTTAATTCAAACTATGTATTAAGCAGAAAAAATTATTAAATAAATTAACTACATTCGTTTCTCTCTCTCCAAACAACATAACTCTAGATCTATAATCATAAATCAAATTAAAAAAGAGATTAAAATGACGTAAATCAATATACAAGTGATGAATAATTGTGAGGAGGGTCAGATTTGTTCATTTGGGAGAAGAAAACACTGTAAATGGAAGATTATTTGAAAATTTCTATTCACAAACCCTAAATTAGTAAAACGCTAATAACTCATTATATACATGATTAAATACAAAATAAATGTGAGATTCGGCATGGATTTACCTCCTAGAATGAAATCCTTCAAAAGAAACGAAAATAGTGGTGGTCCGGGATGACGTCAGCACCGACCGCCACTACTTTACCAATAGTAGTGGCGGGCGCTAGTGCTGCTGTCAGCACCAGCAACTGTAGTGGCGGGCATCTAATGGCCTGCCACTACAGTGTTTTTGCCCAACGCCACTACAGTGACGATTTGTAGTAGTGTTTGGAACCCCGTGTAAACACACGATCTAGGTCATGTATAACTCAGCTAGCTTCGAACCACCGTACGTCATCTTGACAATGATGAAATGAGCAACCTTGGTGAGTCGATCGATGATCACCCAAATGGAATCATACCCGGCCTGGGTCCTGGGCAGTCCAGTGATGAAGTCCATTCCTACCTCTTCCCACTTCCATTCAGGAACCTTGAGGGGTTGTAAAAGACCGATAGGTCTCTGGTGTTCTGCCTTGACTCGTTGACAAGTGTCACACCTTGCCACATATTCAGCTATCTCTCTCTTCATACTGACCCACCAATATTTCTCTTTTAGGTCCTGGTACATCTTGGTACTCTCGGGATGTATGGATTACAAGGTCTCAAGGGCTTCTTCAAGAATGAGAGCCTTCATCTCGAGCTTGTTGGGCACGCATATCCTGTTTCCGAACCATACGGTGCCAACCTCATCTTCGGAGAACCCTAGGGCTTTTCCCCTCCTCATATTCTTTTGGATCTCTTCTATGTCAGGATCTTCCTTCTGTGTCTCACGGATCTAGCCCATCAAGACTGGCCTTGCTTTAAGTACAGCGAGATACTCCCTGGTGGTGATCCTTAAGTTCAATCTTTCCATCTCTTTATATAGCAGAGGGGCCTGATCATGTACTGCGAGGGCATTTCAGTATCCCTTCCGACTTAGAGCATCTGCCACTACATTTGCCTTACCAGAATAGTAATGGATGCCTAAGTCATAATCCTTGATCAGTTCCAACCATCTTCTCTACCTCAGGTTCAGATCTGGTTGGGTGAATATGTACTTGAGACTCTTGTGGTCGTTGAAGACTTCACACTTGTTACCCACAAGGTAATGCCTCCATATCTTCAGTGCATGGACCACTGCCACTAGTTCTAAGTCATGCATGGGGTAGTTCAGCTCGTGCGATCTCAATTGTCATGAGACATATGACACTACTTTCCCGTCTTGCATGAGAACGCACCCTAGTCCAAGGCGAGAGGCATCGTAGTAGACGTGGAAGTCTTTCCGGATGTCTGGCATTGTCAATAATGGGGGTGATACGAGTCTCTTTCTGAGGGTTTGAAAGATTTCTTCACAGACTAGAGTCCATTCAAACTTTATTCCTTCTGTAACAATTTGGTCATGGGCTTGGCGATCTTGAAAAAAATTTCGATGAATCGCCGGTAATATCCGGCCAATCCTAGAAAACTCCAGATCTCCGATACATTCTGAGGTTGTAACCAGTTTGTTACTGCTTTGTCACGCCCCGATTTAATAAATCGGGACCTTTATTGAAATTCCATAGAAAATCAATAAAAACAAGACGTTCATCATGCGACCACGTACAATACGAGCAATCATTCACGGTTCGTAGACCGTATTAGTAAAAAAGTAAATAAAGGTGAAGAGAAACTAATAAAACAAATCCTCTATATGAACGTCTTCTTCCAGTCTCGTGCCTTGACTGGGTCGCTACTCCAGACCTTCGCCCTCCTCATAGTAGACTGCCTCTGGTGGTGTAAGTCAACGAGGGTGAGTACAATCGTACTCAGCAAGCCACCGAATGCAATTATAATGCAAGGTAATAACAAGGAAGGTAGTGGCTTACTTTTGCGGAAAAGCACAATTTGTAAAGCAATTAATGTAATCAAGTTATTATTGCAGAAAAGTAAACATGAGTCATGCATCATCATTCATCATCTTCTACCTCGAGGGGTACAGTCAGCCCACCCTCGCTCAACAGTCCTTACATGCCATGAATAACTCAAACATTCACATAAAAGTAAACTAACTGCGAGAGGTCACACAACCCACCCTTGATCGTGGGCTCGGCTTTTCGAAAAGATTTAAAACTCTGATCAGAGATGTACTACTGTACCCACAAGGAACTTGTTTCCCGCACACCGCAGTGTGTTAAATGACTCCTGTCACGAGAAGCTCGTGCCAAAACCTTCAGCATGGAATGCACCAATTCGATAACACCCTCTTATAGGTTTCGTATGGTTTCCCAGTCACTTCGGGCCACGCCATACCCCCCCTTGAGCCACGTCGGTACAAGTCACCCGTAGGCTTGCCCCTTGTACCCCTCCACTATGGTGTTCCAAGTTGGTACGATCCATACCTCTAGTTAGGACTTACCCACTAGACTTGTGGTTAGTACGGAAGTGATTTGCAACGGATCCCGCAGACCGGTCCTTATAGTGCCCTGGGTGCGACCAACCAATGCCCTAGCTTGCACCCGGAACCCCACCATACTTATAACATAGCCAACTCCAACATAGTCCAGAGAAGAGAATAACGGGGAAATACATATAGTAGAATCCAGCTATCTACGACTCATTCTTTTATCCTATAGCAGTTGTGTCGGTACATTGGACATTAACTAATATATTATTGTAGAGTGACAAGGAGTTCAGGCTCAATAAGCATGGCTTGAGTTTGCACACAAGGTCGAGGATCTAATAAATATAATCTAGGGCTTGATATCAGACTAATGCAATATTTAATTCCTATGAGTTATAGCGGTAATTATGAAAAACTGGGTTCAATTGATGATCAAAATGGGGGTTGTGACTTGCCTTGATCCACAAACGGTGAAGGTGGAACCTCGGGGTAAGACTCCGGATCGTCGACGGCGTCGTAGTCTTCTCGATACGGAAAAGTAAATACAACATTCAATAAACAATCCAAAATCAATCGAACAAGCATACATGTTTTTGTTGTCTTAATAAAAGGAGATAGGGTCTTAAATTCTTATGAATTTATTACTTAAATATTTAAGTTTAAGTTTTAAAGAGGTTTCTGAACTTCATAACTTGATATAAGTATTTTTCCTAAGGGTTTTTTCCCTTTTTAGAGGTGAAGTAAAAGGTGTGAAACAACCTTATTGTTTTTATGGTAGTAAAAATAGTGAAATTAAGTTATTATATCTTCTGAAGTTATGATATAAGTTTCCATGATATTCTAGTAAAGTGTTGCATTTTTATTATATGAATTAATCATTTATCTTAAAGGGCCTTGGAAATGTTATTTAATAAAATGAAATGGGCAAAATGATCATTATATTTTTATTGGCTTAAAAACAGTGAAATGGAGTCATTATGCCCTCTGAAATTAATATATAAATTTTTAAGGGTTTTTCTGAATTATTTAAATGAAATATGATTTTAATCCTAAAGGGGACTTTTCTTTATATTTTAGTAAGAATATTTTGTGCCAAATAAACATATTGTTTTTATTGCATAAAAGTGTAGAGAATAAAAAGACAAATTTTTCAGAATTGAAATGGTCAAATTTGGAGTTAATTTTAGCAAGATATGAATTTTTAAAGCTTAAATTGATTTTATGAATTTTTCTTTTAAACAGAAAACAGCCTTGGGTCCACGGTGAGCCAGGCCCACCATGGATCCGCGCACTGTGCGCGTGGTCCGGCCTGATCTGGACCGTCCGATCCAGATCAGGTGGCCGACAGTGAGGCGGGGCGCTTAAGTGAGATCCAACGGCCGCGATTGCACGATACCGGTCAACTGCGGTCAAACGCATCTAGGCGCTTGATCTAGGGTTCTAATCACAGCCATCCGTTGCAGATCGAGTGGCTATGGTTTCGTCCGGCACGACACGCGGCGAAGGGGTAAGTACTCCTTCTTCTCCGGCGACGGTGGCGCACGGGTGCGAGCGTGGTGATGGTGGCGAGGAACCTAAGCCCTATTTCTCGACCGAAATGGAAAGAGGAGGGGAAGGGGGTCACGTTCGTACCGGAGTTGGCGGAGAAGGGCGACCGGCGGTGACCCGGCGACGAAAGGAGGCGGCAGGGCTCCTCGGGATCGATGGCGGCGGCGAGTTCCGGCGGTGGTTGGGTCCAACGGAGATCAGGACGGGGTAGAGGGGGCGTCAGGGGTTCTAGCGGTGGCGACGGCGAGGGCAGTGGTGGCACGGGGTTCTGGCGAGGGCCTGCCAGAGTTGTAGCAGGGCAAAAGGGCTAAAAACTAAAGAGGCGGCTCGGGAAGACGTGGAAAGGGCTAGTGGTGGGTGGCCTGAGATGCGGTGAAGGCTAGGGTTTAAATAGGATTGCCGGCAGTGTGGATTTGGAAGGTGAATGGAGGAACCCGGGGAGGAGATCCACATTTCCTCCGGTGAGGTTTCCATACCTTCGGCAAGCTTCCAAAAGGGCGAAAACATGTCGATTTTGGGCGGAAGGAGGTCGCCGGTGAATAGGGAAGAGTATCCCGCGCTCGGTTTAGCGAATCCGGCCGGCCGGCGGCGGATTATGGTAAGGGGTCGTCGGGAAAGGAAGGGGAGAGATCCCCTTCCATTGTAGACGACGATACTGACATGTGGGGGCCACATGTCAGTGGGCGAAGGTGAGGACGACGTGCCGACAGGCGGGCCAGGCACGACAGCGAGCGAGGCGGGGCGTCGGTGGCTGACGGGTGGGCCAGAGCGGGCATGCGCGCGTAGGAGAGAGGGGGCGAGGCGCCGACAATCGGGCCATGCTTGGCAGTGGCCGAAGGGGCGTGGGCGGAGGCTGACGGGTGGGACCGGCTAACGCGAGCGGGCGGGGGAGCAAAGGAGGGCGCGCCGACAGGCGGGTCCCGCCTGTTAGTGGCCGAGGCGGCTGGATTGGGCCGGGCAAGAGGGAATTAGGGGGTTGCGGCCCAATTTTATTTAAAATGTATTTTTCATTTAAAATAATTCCAAAAATTGGTTTATTTGTTTAAGGCTTGAAGCACTGTTGCTAAAATTTTGTAAAATTCTCAAAAATATTTCTTGGCCTCTAGATTCCACCATAAATTTTTCATCTTCAGATTTGAACTATTTCTCCCTATTTTGCTTTAATTGGGTTCTTTTAGCCTTTTTTGTAATTAAATAAATCATTTTATTCCAGAAAATTTATTTTCCTTATTTTTATTTTATTTTTAATTCTGGGGCTGTTACAATCCTATCCCCCTTACAAAGAATCTCGTCCTCGAGATTCGAAGCGAACCTCGGGGAAACTAGGGGACGGGGTTCTACGGGTCCTCCGGATTAGGAGAAGGTGTTACATCAGAAGTAGGCAAAGTGATCTCCGGAACTGGATTGGTTGAGATCAAATTGGGAGTGCCTTCGGTCGTACCTTGGTTTTCTTGGGCGGAGATGTGATGAACTTGGGTACGTCCCATCGGGCTTGGAACGGAGGATGAGGCCTGCTTGGGGTAGGGGCACATGTTGGAGAAGTGGCCCTCTTGGCGACAGTTGAAGCACATGATTGGGTTGCCGTGTCTGTCCCTCTTGTATCCGATAGCTTGCACTAGAGCTCTTCCGGTTGGTGGTGCTTGGGGTGGGATGCCTGAGCTTGGCCCTCCAAGGGTGGTCCGTGGCTCGGTAGTGGTTGGGGCTTGAGGCGGAATCACCGGGTGTGGCTTCTGCATCACTCCTTGCTGCTGGCGGTAGGCGATCATTCTTCGCTTCTTTTGGTCCACCTTGTTTTGCTCGGTCTCTTGGATGATAGCTTTATTCACCAATTTCTGAAAATTGGCGAAGTCCCCGGAGACCAACTGAAGGGACAGCTCGTCCTTCAGTCCCCGAAGAAACTTAGCTTGGTGGGTTGCGTCTGTGCCCACTTCTTCCGGTGCATAACAGGCCAACCGGTTGAATTCATGTAGGTACTCCGTGATGGTCCTGCTTCCTTGATGCAGGTCCCGGAATTCTTGCTGCTTCTGGGCTACCACGCCATCTGTAATGTGGGCGGCCCGAAAAGCAGTGGTGAACTCAGCCCATGAAATTTCATGGCCCTCGGGATGAGTCTCTTAGAAATTGTCCCACCACTCCGCGGCGGGTCCTTGGAGCTGGTGAGCGGCGAATGCCACTTGCTCCTGCTCGGAACAAGGCATAAGGTCTAGCTTCTTGCTGATGGTCCTTAGCCAGTCTCCTGCCTCCATTGGATTAGTGGTGTTGGAGAATATAGGCGGTCAGACGCGCAGAAACTCAGAGAGTTGAGAGACTGGTGCCGGAGCATGGACTATGGGGCAGAGGGGAGGCTCGGGTTGATGTTGATGGAGACAGAACAACTGCGCCTGCTGCTCTTGCATTTGGTTTTGTTATTGTTGCATCTGAGTAAACAGCGTGGCAATCAGTTGGTTTTGGTTTGCCATCATCTCCGCTAGTGTGGGATGATTGGCAACGGGGGCCTGCCGTTGGCCGGTTGCACCCCACTGAGGCAAGTTGCCCGAGGTGTTTCCGTCACGCGGGGCTTCAGATCCATGGTCATTGGCCATCCTGAAGTTGAAGGGTTCAGAAAGAAGGTACCAAAATTTAGGGGAAATTGTTACTGATTTTATTGCCCAATATGAATATTTTGACCTAGATGCTTACATCTTTTATTTTAATCTCTTATTTAAAGTCTACACTCATGTCTTATATTCTGACATGAGCGGCACTACAATTAAAACAATCAAGAGAAACAAACAATCGTAATCTACGTCTAAGGAAGCTCGGGGGACGACTCAATCATGGGCTCGGCGGAGGGGGTCAGTGCAGGGGTGGTGGAGCTGGAGGGTCCGACGGGAGGTGTACTGCGGGAAATCATCTTTGGCTTCACTATGGGAAACCGAAGTGATTTCCGCTTGCGGGGCGGAAGAGGGGCGACCTCCTCGAGATCCTTCTTCAGTTCCTTAAGCTGATGGCGAAGCTGTGTGGTGACGATGGCGCCCTGGCGTAGAAGTTCATTCTGACGCCTCAACTCCTCCACCTCGGTGGTCAAGTGATGGTTCTGTTGAACCTGGCGACGAAGATCAGTGTTCTCGCGGTTCATGTTCTCCGATGTATGGCGGTAGAAGTTGATGGTGTCGTGCTGGCTATCTGCGTTGAGGACGGCCTCCGTGTGAAGATTGCCCATAGCCTCCAAGAGCCTCATGGTATGGGCGATGGCGGAGTTGTTCTAAGTGAGGGAGCTGATGTAGATGCTGCGGTGGCTCCCCGGTGTGCACATGGGCATGAAGCGGTAGACGGTGTCGCGGAGCTGTCGGTCATAGACCAGCCTGAGTTCAGCGAGGGCCTGAAGAGCGGCGCGCTGGCTGGCTACCACAAAGGAAGGTCCTCCGACTCCATGGGTGTAGAATGGAGGCTGCGTGGGGGAGGGGCGGATGACGACCGTGACCTCGCAGTAGCTCTCGTTCACATCGGGAAAGATCCCGTGGAACGCGGGCTCATGCATGAAGCCGAGGAAGTCGACGAGCACGCGAAGCTCGCGGACGAATCCAGCCTCATCGCGGAGAGTTCCACTCATGGTATGGACCGACATCTACAAAAGAGGAAATTTTTGTGAAAACTTCAGAAGATGAGAGGGTAAGTAGTTTTGTATGAAAATATGGTTAATATAAGTCCTAGGGTCAGGTCTGTTTGGCTTCCTACAGTCAAGTCGGCTCTGATACCATCTTGTCACGCCCCGATTTAATAAATCAGGACCTTTATTGAAATTCCATAGAAAATCAATAAAAACAAGACGTTCATCATGCGACCACGTACAATACGAGCAATCATTCACAGTTCGTAGACCGTATTAGTACAAAAGTGAATAAAGGTGAAGAGAAACTAATAAAACAAATACTCTAGATGAATGTCTTCTTCCAGTATCGTGCCTTGACTGGGTCACTACTCCAGACCTTCGCCCTCCTCGTAGTAGACTGCCTCTGGTGGTGTAAGTCAACGGGGGTGAGTACAATCGTACTCAGCAAGCCACCAAATGCAATTATAATGCAAGGTAATAACAAGGAAGGTAGTGGCTTACTTTTGTGGAAAAGCACAATTTGTAAAGCAATTAATGTAACCAAGTTATTATTGCAGAAAAGTAAACATGAGTCATGCATCATCTTTCATCATCTTCTACCTCGAGGGGTACAGTCAGCCCACCCTCGCTCAACAGTCCTTACATGCCATGAATAACTCAAACATTCACATAAAAGTAAACTAACTGCGAGAGGTCACACAACCCGCCCTTGACCGTGGGCTCGGCTTTTCGAAAAGATTTAAAACTCTGATCAGAGATGTACTACTGTACCCACAAGGCACTTGTTTCCCGCACACCGCAGTGCGTTAAATGACTCCTGTCACGAGAATCTCGTGCCAAAACCTTCAGCATGGAATGCACCAATTCGATAACACCCTCTTATAGGTTTCGTATGGTTTCCCAGTCACTTCGGGCCATGTCATACCCCCTTTGAGCCATGTCGGTACAAGTCACCCGCAGGCTTGCCCCTTGTACCCCTCCACTATGGTGTTCCAAGTTGGTACGATCCATACCTCTAGTTAGGACTTACCCACTAGACTTGTGGTTAGTACGGAAGTGCTTTGCAACGGATCCCGCAGACCGATCCTTATAGTGCCCCGGGTGCGACCAACCAATGCCCTATCTTGCACCCGGAACCCCACCATACTTATAACATAGTCAACTCCAACAGAGTCTAGAGACGAGAATAACGGGGAAATACATATAGTAGAATCCAGCTATCTACGACTCATTCTTTTATCCTATAGCAGTTGTGTCGGTACATTGGACACTAACTAATATATTATTGTAGAGTGACAAGGAGTTCAGGCTCAATAAGCATGGCTTGAGTTTGCACACAAGGTCGGGGATCTAATAAATATAATGTAGGGCTTGATATCAGACTAATGCAATATTTAATTCCTATGAGTTATAGCGGTAAAAGTAAACACAACATTCAATAAACAATCCAAAATCAATCAAACAAGCATACATGTTTTTGTTGGCTTAATAAAAGGAGATAGGGTCTTAAATTCTTATGAATTTATTACTTAACTATTTAAGTTTAAGTTTTAAAGAGGTTTCTGAATTTCATAACTTGATATAAGTATTTTTCCTAAGGGTTTTTTTTCCCTTTTTAGAGGTGAAGTAAAAAGGTGTGAAACAACCTTATTGTTTTTATGGTAGTAAAAATAGTGAAATTAAGTTATTATATCTTCTGAAGTTATGATATAAGTTTCCATGATATTCTGGTAAAGTGTTGCATTTTTATTATATGAATTAATCATTTATCTTAAAGGGCCTTGGAAATGTTATTTAATAAAATGAAATGGGCAAAATGATCATTATATTTTTATTGGCTTAAAAACTGTGAAATGGAGTCATTATGCCCTTTAAAATTAATATATAAATTTTTAAGGGTTTTCCTGAATTATTTAAATGAAATATGATTTTAATCCTAAAGGGGAATTTTCTTTATATTTCAATAATAATATTTTGTGCCAAATAAACATATTGTTTTTATTGCATAAAAGTGTAGAGAATAAAAAGACAAATTTTTTAGAATTGAAATGGTGAAATTTGGAGTTAATTTGAGGAAGATATGAATTTTTAAAGCTTAAATTGATTTTCTGAATTTTTCTTTTAAACAGAAAACAGGCTTGGGTCCACGGTGAGCCAGGCCCACCATGGACCCGCGCACTGTGTGCGTGGTCCGGCCTAATCTAGACCGTCCGATCCAGATCGGGTGGCCGACAGTGAGGCAGGGCGCTTAAGTGAGACCCAACGGCAGCGATTGCACGATACCGGTCAACCGCGGTCAAACGTATCTGGGCGCTTGATCTAGGGTTCTAATCGCAGCCGTCCGTTGCAGATCGAGTGGTTGTGGTTTCGTCCGGCACGGCACGCGGCGAAGGGGTAAGTACTCCTTCTTCTCCGGCGACGATGGCGCACGGGTGCGAGAGCGGCGACCGTGGCGAGGACCCTAAGCCCTATTTCTCGACAGAAATGGAAAGAGGAGGGGAAGGGGGTCACGTTCGTGTCGGAGTTGGCGGAGAAGGGCGACCGGCGGTGACCCAACGACGAGAGGAGGCGGCGGGGCTCCTCGGGATCGACGGTGGCGGCGATTTCCGGCGGTGGTTGGGCCCAACGGAGATCGGGACGGGTAGAGGGGGCATCGGGGGTTCTAGCGGTGGCGACGGCGAGTGCAGTGGTGGCCCGGGGTTCCGGCGAGGGCCTACCGGAGTTGTAGCAGGGCAAAAGGGGTAAAAACTAAAGAGGCGGCTCGGGAAGACGTGGCTAGGGCTAGTGGTGGGTGGCCTGAGCTGCGGTGAAGGCCAGGGTTTAAATAGGACCGCCGGTGGTGTGGATTTGGAAGGTGAACGGAGGAACCCGGGGAGGAGATCCACATTTCCTCCGGTGAGGTTTCCATACCTTCGGCAAGCTTTCAAAAGGGCGAAAATGTGTCGATTTTGGGCGGAAGGAGGTCGCCGGTGAATAGGGAAGAGGATCCCGCGCTCGATTTAGCGAATCCAGCCGACCGGCGACGGATTATGGTAAGGGGTCGTCGGGAAAGGAAGGGGAGAGATCCCCTTCCATTGTAGACGACGATACTGACGTGGGGGCCACATGTTAGTGGGCGAAGGCGAGGACGATCGTGCCGACAGGCGGGCCAGGCATGACAGCGAGCGAGGCGGGGCGTCGGTGGCTGACGGGTGGGCCAGAGCGGGCATGCGCGCGTAGGAGAGAGGGGGTGGGGCGCCGACAAGCGGGCCATGCTTGGCAGCGGCCGAAGGGCGCGAGCGGAGGCTGACGGGTAGGACCGCCTGATGCGAGCGGGCGGGGGAGCAAAGGAGGGCGCGCCGACAAGCGGGTCCCACCTGTCAGTGGCCGAGGCGGCTAGATTGGGCCGGGCCAGAGTGAATTAGGGGGTTGCGGCCCAATTTTATTTAAAATATATTTTTCATTTAAAATAATTCCAAAAATTGGTTTATTTGTTTAAGGCTTGAAGCACTGTTGCTAAAATTTTGTAAATATTCTCAAAAATATTTCTTGGCCTCTAGATTCCACCATAAATTTTTCAGCTTCAGATTTGAACTATTTCTCCCTGTTTTGCTTTAATTGGGTTCTTTTAGCCTTTTCTGTAATTAAATAAATCATTTTATTCCAGAAAATTTATTTTCCTTATTTTTATTTTATTTTTAATTCTGGGGCTGTTACATGCTTCCACAGTGGTTGGATCCACGGCTATTCCTCTGACAGATATGATATGCCCTAGGAACTTCACTTCGGACAACCAGAATTCACACTTGCTATACTTCACATATAGTTGATGCTCCCGTAACTTTCCCAAGGTCAAATGGAGATGGGCTTTGTGCTCTTCCTTGGTCTTGGAGTAGACGAGTATATCATCTATGAACACCATAATGAACTTGTACAACAACTCCATGAAGACATTGTTCATCATGTTCATGAAGAATGCGGGGGCATTCATGAGTCTGAAAGACATCACGGTATACTCGTATAGTCCATAATGGGACGTGAAGGCGGTCTTGGGGATGTCCTCTTCTCTGATCCTAAGTTGATGGTAGCCTGATCGGTGGTCAACCTTAGAAAAGACTAAGGATCCCTTGAGCTGATCGAACAGATTGTCGATCCTTGGTAAAGGGTACTTGTTCTTGATGGTTACATCATTCAAAGCCCTATAGTCCACACTCATCCTCTTCGTCTTATCCTTCTTCATGGCGAATATGACCGATGCTCCCCAAGGTGAGATACTCGGTTGAATATAACCTTTCTGTTTGAGCTCTTCAATGTTACTCTTCACTTCGGCTAGTTCATTTGCATCCATTTGATATGGTCATTTGGAAATGGGTGTGGTCCTAGGGATGAGCTCGATCCTGAATTCAATGTCCTTCTTGGGTGGCATTCCTGGCAGTTCTTCTAGGAAAACATCCGCATATTCTCAGACTATAGGTACTTCTTCTACAACCATTTGGTGGAGAGAAGTCCTTCTTAGACCTTGGGTGGCCATTTCAAATGTGATGGTGATTCCATCCTCATTGGTTACGGTGATGGACTTGTTGGTGCAGTCTATCATTCCTTTCTGCTTCATCAACCAGTCCATACCGAGGATGAGGTCTAGGCCCTTGCAATCTATAAGGATCGGGTCTGCCCAAAATAATACCCCTTGGATTTCTATCCTTATCCTTGGGCTAAATAGGGTGGCTAGATTTTGGTTGTCGGGGGTGGCAATTACCAAAGGCTTAGGTAGTTGCAGTACTTCTAGTCCATTATTCATCACAAAATTCTTAGTTATGAAGGAGTGTGCTGCTCCTAAGTCGAACAATATTACTGTAGGTATGGATTTTTGCAGTAAACATACCGAGGATGACTTCTGGGGCTTCTTGGGCTTCTTCCGCGGTGACGTGATTGACACGGGCGCGGATCGCTAGGTTGGGAGCGGCTCCTTGGGTCTGCTTGGGGTGAGGATACTGATGGGAGTAGTGCCCTTCCTTGCGGCAGTTGAAGCACACGACGGTCTTGCCTTTCCGGTCCCTCAGAGTGTTGGCCTTGATGACCAACGCCGATGGGGCTGATGGAGCTAGTGGAGCTGGGCGGGGGTTCCCGGTACTCGAACCGTCAGAGTGGTACTATGGCCTGAAGGCAGGACGAGGGTGATGACTTAGTGCATGGGCTAGAGGAGTGAAGCGGGGCCTCTGAAGGATTCCCTGGTTGTGCTTGAAGGCTATCATCTTCCTCTTCTTGAGGTCCAGCCAGTTCTGCTCGGTCTCCTGGATGATAGCTTTATTCACCAACTACTGGAAGTTGGCGTAGTCCATGGTGACAAGTTGGACGGATAGCTCATCCTTTAGTCCCTGGAGGAACTTGGCCTGGCGGGCGGTGTCGGTGTGGAATTCCTCTGGCGCATAACGGGCCAGACGGTTGAACTCGTGGTGGTATTCCGTGACCGACTTGCCTCCTTGCTGCAAGTCACAGAATTCTTGCTATTTTTGGGCCACGACCCCAGCTGGTACATGGGCGGCACAGAAGAAGGTGGAGAATTCCGCCCAAGTGACCAAGTGACCTTTGGGTTGGGACTCCATGTAGTTATCTCACCACTCTGCTGTCGGGCCCTAGAGTTGATGGGCAGCGAAGGCCACTCGCTTTGAGTCGGAGCACGGGAGGAGGTCCAACTTCTTCCCAATGGTCCTCAACCAATCCCCTGCCTCCATTGTGTTGGTTGTACTTGAGAAAGTGGGAGGTCACACTCGTAGGAATTCTGACAGTTGGGTGGCGAGGGACGGTGCGGGGGCTTGAGGGCGTAGAGGTAGTTTTAGGTGGTGTTGTTGCTACAGATGGGTTATCTGAGCCTACTGCTCATGCATGTGGCCCTGTTGCTGCTGCATCTGAGCCAACTGTGCGGTGATGAGTTGATTTTGATTGGCCATCATCTCGACCAAGGTAGGGATGTTGGCAAGGAGTGCTCTAGTCTGGCGTTTCCCTAGGACTTCTCCATTGGGCACCGCGTGGCTTGGTAGGTTGGGGGTGGAGGACGGGTTCTGCTCGTTGGCCATTCTGAAGATGGAAATTTCCCCAAGATCATAGGAGGAGGTTTAGAAAATTATACTCAAAATATCTCACAGTTTATTTATTAAATGTGATATGAAATTCATTACAATTCAGCTCTTATTTTCTATCTCACCCATATCACAAGTAGATATGGATGGTATCACAAACAAGAAAAACAAACATCCGGTGTCTAGCGACTAGCATAACCATCTAGTGGTTGTTGGGGGTGTTTTCAGACCCTTGGACAGATCCTGTTGTGGTGCTAGGCTCGGCCTCGTCATCGGCCATTACTCCTTCGGACGTTCCAGTCTCACTTGGACTGGGTAGGACCGTGCTCCGTCTGGTCAATTTCTTCTGGCAGTGAAGGGCCTTCCGAAGGGTCTTCCTCCTAGGGGGAACCATGGGTACTAGTTCTGCAATATCCTTCTTGAGTTCTCGGTTGTAGCTAAGGAGTTGGGTAAACTGCTGTCGAAGTTCGTCGGCCTCCTGACGGTAGTAGTCGACCCAAGCTTGTGTCTCGTAGGTTAGTATGAGAGCCTCGGTGTGGAGGGTGTCCATAGACAATAAGAGATGGGTCTATCGGGCTACCAGAGGGTCGCAGTCGTCGAGATGGCTAATGTAGGTGCTGTGATCTGACCCTAGCTCCCGAGATGGCAGATGGCGAAAGATGGTGCCTTCTAGGCGGTCGTCGTAGATCTGAAGAAGTTCTCCCAGTGCTTGAACAACTGTTTCTTGACAACCAATTTCAAAGCTTGCAGCTCTGACCGAGGTGGCGAAGGAGGTCAGCTTCGGGTCTAAGGCGATGAGGGTCAGGGTTACTTGGCATGGGCCACTCTCATCGATCTGGTAGATCCCGCGGTACTCTGGTTCATGGGTTTATTGTAGGAAAACTGCCAACATACGGAGTTCTTGGATGAAATCAGTGGCCTCCCGGTAGAAACTGCGAACGTGGGTCGGCATCTACAAAGAAGGCAAAGTTTAAAGAGTGAGGGAGAGGAGAAAATATGAAGTATAGTTTAACGAAATAAATTTTTATAAAGCTAGGCATTGGGTAGGTTTGTTTTGGCTTCCTACAGTCAACCTGGCCCTGATACCATCTTGTAGCACCCGGATTTAATAAAACCCAGACATTATTGAAATTCCATAGAAAATCAATAATCACAAAATGTTCTGATCAGGCCATCTAGTACCCCTATGAGTACTCAGAATATGAATGCCCCTATCAGCTAGTTTTACCTAACGTGCTTTGAGACAAGGAATCTACTCGCATTTTCAAGGCCGCAATCTTTCCTTGTCTTTTGGCTGTCAATTTCACCGTCGAGCACCCTTAGACGGGTTCGTATGAATTCTATCACCCATCGGTCTTTGTGAGGTAGTTTGGTTTTGGTCAGCTTCCTCCCCATTTATTCTTCATCAACCAGCTCCAAGTGCAAGGAGAAATCAGGGGCCACTTGGACTGGGATCACCTTTTCCACATGACCGATGGTATCCCTTTTGCTGACTTCACTCATTGGTCGGCCCGCCGAGCATCCTCTGTTGACTTTTGTTGATGGTGGGACGAGCTGAAGCAGCATATTTTCAATCGCTCTTCGTTGATCTACCGAGAGCGCCTTTGCTAAGGTGATACTGCCTCGAAGCCTAAGGTGACTGCTTTGGACTTCCCCTTTTATTTGTCCCCGTCATTTTCTCTTTATCTGATTAACTTTTCTTACTACAGGAGGATGATGTCGATGCCCCTTATATAAGTCTTAGCAGTCAGCCGATATATTACGGTCTGATATCAACCTTTATGAACTTAGGTACTAGTGCCTCTTCTCTATCGGTTTGTGTAGCGCCCGGATTTAATAAAACCCAGACTTTATTGAAATTCCATAGAAAATCAATAATCACAAGATGTTCATCACACGATGATGCACATACGTCAAACATTTGTGGCTCGCAGACCACATTATTACACAAAGGTTAAAATAAAAGAAACTATGAAAATAATAAACTTGATGAACATATTCTCTAGGGTCGCTTCCTTGACTAGGTTGCTACTCCAGACCATCCTCATCGTAGTACGCCTCTGAAGGGAGGTAATGGTTTAAAGTGCGGAAAAGTACATTTTTATCTTGCAGCCTTTAATGTGAGTCAAGTTTATTCATACACAATATTTAAATCATGGATGATGCAACATCTTCTAACTCAAGGAGTATAGTCAGCCCTTCTCGCTCAATAGTCCTTACATGCCCAAACAATTATGCAACAATTCTCAAACATAAGCTAACTGTGGGATGTCACTCCACTCGCCCTTGACCACGGGCTTGACTTTTTGAAAAGATTTAACTCTGATCATAGGTGTACCACTGTACCCACAAGGCACTCATTCCCGCACGATGTTGTAGTCTTCTCAGTACCCAAATCGAGAAATAACAATCAATCAAAACAGTATAAAATCACAACACAAGCATATAAATTTTATTGAGTCAAATTGAAGGGGATAAAATATAAAGCCTCTGAAATTAAAATAAGGATTTTTAGAGTTAATTTAAGGAAGTTATGGATTTTTGAAAGTATAAAATGATTTATTAAATTCTGTTTTAATCTCAATTAATTAATGTAAGATGTTTAGTGTAAACACATAATTTTTATTGGATAAACCTGAAGATAACAAAAAGACAAGTTTTCTAAAGTTGGAATGGTAATTTTTAGAGTTGATTCCAAGGAGTTATGAATTTTTGATGTTAGGAATTCATTTCTTCAATTTTATTTTAAATTTCAATTAAATAATATAAAATATCCAGTCTAAACATATAAATTTTATTGGATGGACAGGAAGAGAATAAAAAGATAAACTTTCTGAAATTTGAATGGTCAAATTTGGAGTTAATTTGAGCAAGTTATGAATTTCTAAAGTTTAAACTAATTTCTGGAATTTAATTTAAATCCTAATTGAGCCTTCGGTCCATGGTGAACCGGGTCCATGGCACTGTGCTGTGAGCCGACAGGTTTTAAATGAAAACGGACGGCTGAGCTACGCTGATACCCCTTCGATCCAGATAGACAGGTGAGATTAAATCTCGTGTGCGATGAGGGGAACACGATCATATCAGCGCAGTGGCTCGAGACCGACGGAGCGATGCCGGCGATGAGCGGGGATTGTGGAGTGGTTCGGGTCATCAACAGGGACGGTGTTCTGGTGGTCTTCAGCGAGGACGGAGGGGTGGCTAGTGTTGGGGAGGTGACGATGGTCACAGCGAGGGCGACGACGAGATGGATGGCGGACTCCAGCGACCGGGAGCGGCAACTGGAGGGCGAGCAGAGGGGCGACGTGAAAATTCTTAATGTGGCACTCGGTTCTGTCTAAGGGGGGCAAAGGGGAGGTGTGTTGGAAGCGGTGTGCCCAGGGGTCCTTTTATAGTGCTCCGGTGATGGTGAGGTGTCGGGTGCAGTGAAGACCGAGGAGGGGAGATTTAACTCCGGCGAGGCGTTTACAGCGATTAAAGGGAGTAATCATGATGGAATCCGAGGGAAAACGTGTGGAGGATTACAGCGACTTAATTCTGTCGATTAATCGGAGCACGACCCCTTGGTGGAGGAGATCAAATTTCACTGCGGTGGTCGGGGATCTCGGGCGCTCGAGGTTGAAGATGACTGATAGGGTGGGGCCACCGGTCAGTGAGAGGATTAGGTCGAATGGTGCAACGGTCGGCGCCGACAGGTGGGCCTAAGTGTGTAACCCATGAGGAGAGGAGCCTGACAGGTGGGCCAAGTATCAGGTGCAAGGCAGAGCGCACCGATAGGCAGGGCCCGCTTATCAGTGAGAGGGTGCCGTGGTGGATGAGTTGGGCCGGCTGGCGAGAGAGAAATGAGGGGAGTGGCCCATTAGCATTTAAATTGATTTTCTAAATAAAAATAATTGCAGAAATTGATCCTTAAATTATGGACTAGCATCCAAGGTTGGAAAAATTTGTAAAAATTCCCAAAATTGTATCTTGTCCTTATAAACATAATATAAATTTTCCAGATCATAATTTGAATTATTTCTCTAGATTCTATTTACTTAGGCATTTATGACTTTATGAGAATTAAAATAAATCTTTTCTGAAAATTTATGATTTTTCTGAATTTATTTTATTTCTCTAAAATTTGGGGTGTTACAGTCTATGTGAGTGGAAAATGACCCAAGGTCTTGGCGCGCAAGCGCTAGGCCTCGACCTCAACTGTGCACCGATCCGCTAGGGTCTGGACCGTCCAGGCAAGTTCATCGGCTTTGTCTTTACAACTAATAGAAAGTTTCCGCCTCTTTGTAATAATGCCTCTTCTAGAGTATGCTTACGTCTCTTACTTTTTCTTTGCAGCCGAGGACGATTGCTCCTTTGGGCACATCAGCCCCTGACATTTCTACTTATTTGCTGATGGCTGAAACTCCTTTGGTTACCTAGGTTTGTGCTTTTGTGCTACCAATATTTTCCTCTCATATCTCTAACACCGGATACTCCCTTTGTACCTAGCAGCATTCTCCTCTTATCAATGTTGACTCTCTTTAGGTGGCGTTTGATAGCATGGCTGATGACCCTACTACCCCTAGTCGGTTCGGGTCGCCGAGACGATCATCACAGGATTCTCTGCTCAGGCCAGTACGTAGGAAGCTGATGTCATTGATCCTGGTGTACCGATTGATGTCGGCATTGTCATTGCCCCGGTTGGGACTTCTTCTAGGGCTGCACCTACCGAGGCCGATGTGATCGTGGTTGGGCCGCTCGGAGGCAACACCGTTATTCCTAAGGAATCAGTCGTTATTGCTGATGTAACTCTACAGGTACCTTTCTTATTTGCTTTCTCATGTTCCATTGTTTTCCATGTGACCAACATCGGCCTTAGTTGTAGCTGATGCCCGGTGTTGCGGATCCTTCTGCCTCCCATGGTAGCCTCAGAAGAGAAGAATCGTCCGTTCCTCTAGTGGCTGAAGCAAAATATGATGTTGCTTCTTCTATTAATAGTGCTCTGTAATCGATCGTTCCTATCGAGCCTGCTGACGTAAGTATTCATGTATTTATTGTGGCATCATGACCCCCCTTTTTGCTTGACTTCTTTTCCCCTCAGTCCTTTGTACATAAGTTCCCCTTTGACGTTGGTCTCTATCTTGAGGACGATGAGGAGATTACATGCGTTCCCACATCGGCCGTGATTCAGCTCTCTTTGGGGGAAAAGGAGGTTCTATCGGACATACTACATCACCTTGAGGATCTGGTGGATGTTCTAGTCAATGACTCGGGACCGGTAAGGGGGCATTTCAACGGTATCATGACCCTGCTTCCCCTAGAGTTGGTCGACATCACAATGGGCGCTAAGGCAGATGGCCGATCATGCCAGCTATGCGATGTAGCAGCAGTGGCTGAAAGCACCCTTTTTGGATTGGCTTCAAGGCGAGTCATCGGCCACATTGCAGGAGTTAGATCGTCTTCAGGCAGAAGAAACCGATCTAGATTCAAAGCTAGATGTCATGCGGATGGAGATCACCACGAAGGAAGCTTCCTTAGCTTCCCTTCCGGACCAGTTTGAAGCTCAAAGATGCTGACTCTCTAGTGTCATCCACCTTGCACAGCGTCAATGTTGTGCCCTCCGAGATGTTTCCAGCTCAGACGGCGAGGACTATGCTATCCTCCAGAGCATTGATGAGATTTGGTTGTGGGTGATCGAAGGCATCTTCCATACTCTTTCTTGACCTTTTGTATGGGATCTTGACTTGTAATGGAATATTATGTTCTTGTAATATATCTATCCCTGATCTTCTGAATAAGTCTTGAGTTTTTATAACTAAGGGTGATGCCTCCACATCGGCCATTGGAAGGTGATACCATTGGTATCGGTTGTCTCGCATGTATATATTTTAGGCATTTATCCAAACGTTCGGAAAATACTTTTTTAGATACTTGCCATTTAAAGCTTTTCCGAACACTTATCCATCTAATACTTCAAGCAAGTAGGCGTTGCTAGGCACCACTCGATGTATCTGAAATGGCACCTCCCAGTTAGGTGACCACTTACCAAACTGATTATCTTTAGATCCAATTGGCAATATAAGTTTCCATACGAGTTCTCCTTCTTCGAATATTTTGGGCACCACTTTCTTGTTGTAGAACCTGGCGACCCTTGCTTTATTTTCTTCAATCTTCTCGAGGGCTCTCAATCAGACATGTGCTAGATTGTCTAGACCGTATGTCATTAGATTATAATAATCATTGGCTATGAGTTGATCTTGTAGCGTGATCCTCCTTGAACCGATATTATTTTCCAATGGTAACACCGCTTCATGCCCATAGACTAGCTGATATGGTGGTATTTGGGTGGATCCGTGATGTGCCATCCGATAAGCCCATAGTGCTTTTGATAAGGACTAATGCCAACACCTTGGCTACTCATTGATTTTACACTTTATTAACTTGATCAAACTCTTATTGGATGCTTCTGCTTGACCGTTGGCCCACGCATAATACGGTGATGAATTTAAGAGCTTGACCCCCATACCGGATGCGAATTGCTAGAACTACTCCGACACAAAAATTGTCCCCTAATCTATGGTGATGGTTTGTGGGATTCTGAACCGATATATTATATGTTCTTTGATGAATTAAATAGCATCGGTGGATGTGACTTTCTTGAGCAGAACAACCTCTACCCATTAAATGAAATAATCGGTGGCTACTATTATGAACTTGTGACCCTTGCTTGACGCTGGGTAAATTTGGCCGATCATATCGATGCCCTACCCTCTGAAGGGCATGGTTTAATTATTGGGTTCATTGCCGATGTAGATGCCCTCTGAATAGCTCCAAATTTCTGACTATCCTGACATCCCTTGTAATACCTTATGCAGTCTTCAACCATAGTCGGCCAAAAGTAACCTGCTCTCCAAAGCAACCACTTCATTTTTTGATCCGACTGGTGTGTCCCGCATATGCCGTCATGTACTTCACACATCACCACTTTAGCTTCTTTAATGCCTATGAACTTGAGGAGAACCCCATCGGTTGTCCGACGGTATAACTCTTTGTCGAGCAAGACATATTTGGTTGCTTGATATCTGAGTTTTCTGGGTGCCGATGTTGAAGGATTCTTCAAATAGTTAATAATGTGGTACCTCCAATCACCGGCTTCTATCTCTACGATCTCTACCTCTAGTGGTCTGGCCATAGGCTTATATCCTGATGTCATTTGGGCCAAATCATTCGCTTATGAGTTATGCTCTCTTGGAATATGAGTGAGAATTACACCTAGGAAACTTGTCATTATAGCCTGGCACCGATCGTGGTATCCTTTTAGTACGCCATCCTTGCATTCATACTCATCTGATAGTTGCTTCATAACTAACAAGGAGTCCCTAAGGATTTCAACCATGTCGGCGCCTACTTCTTCCAGTAGTTGTAATCCTTTCAACACTATTTCATACTCAGTTTGATTGTTGGTGGAGAATGACCTAATGGTACAAGTAAACTAAAATGATGCCCCCGAGGGGAGACGATTACTAGGATAATACCACATCCGTGTCGGCACACCGATCTATCAAAGAACAACGTCCATGGTGCCGACTCAACATTGTTCACTGCCTCATCCCTATGCTGAACTATGAAATTGGCTATTGCTTGCCCTTTTACTGCCTTAACCGATTCATATCTGAGACCAAACTCGGTTAGAGAGAGGACCCATTTCCTAATGTGTCCTTTTAATACTGGGCTAATAGTATGTTCTTAATGACATCGTCCTTACACACTATGGTGCACTCCGTCTGTTGGTGTAAAAGATTACGCTAACAGGTTTCTGAAAGTTAGAAACTGACAAACGAAGTGTTTGCGAAATAAACTATTTCGAGCCTCTGAGTGGATAATAACTCAAAACAGTTCGAAAATGTGTATTGAATAACTTGTATTCGGTCCTCATTCCAGGGTAAAACAGGGGGTATTTATAGGCCCAAACATTAAGGAAAAGACCCTTTTATCCCTCTGTTACAACTGACATAGTGGAAACTATTTGGTACCCTTAATAGGGATAAAATGGTAAAAGACTAATCTAATGAGAAAAAAGATAAGTCTTCCATCCTAGCTGGCAAGGAAGCTCTCGGAAGAGTCCAAGTTCAAAGATATACTCCGAACTAGAGTTCGCCTCCATACTTCGAACTTGATCCAATGCACTACAGGAGTTAGATGCTAGAAACCTTTGATTCAATCACCTGTCTTTGTCCTGTTATAGCAATAACCCCGAAAATGAAGTATTTTCCCCCAACACCGTCGAAAGCACGTAATGTCTCAACTTGGTGCATGCGAAGTATAAACATAAATAGAGCTTCTCCACTGAAGGGTATTGGCTCTCAGCGTCTAGTAGCCTCCTATTGAGATAGAATATGAGAAACCAAGTTGAGATGTCCCTTGGTTTTAGTTTGTGATGAGTGATTGACAAGTGCTTTTCTAGACGATGGGGTCTTCTTCGAAAGGTTTCAGAGGTTTTTACTGAAGGGTTCGGTAGATGTTGGCTTCACAAGTATGTAGCGGAGTATGTATGTCACAGGGGTTTGGCAAAATATAGTTCGGAGGTTGTACCGTAGGTTTCGGTACTTTGGTGTTGTACCGGAGTGTGCATCGGAGGGTGTTTTACTTGGAGAGGCCTTTGGGGTATCGTAAACACTTGGTTTCTTGTCGATGGTGTGTGGGTGACTTCGGAGGCGACGGGACGGTCAGCATAGCAGGTTCCTTAAGTCAAGTGGGGATCTTGATGTTGGGCAAGCAGGGAGCTTGGTGCCGGAGGGTCACAGAGGCTATGTGAAGTCGAGATCGGTGCTCGAGTTGAAGGTGCACCAGTCCAAGGCAGGAAGTGTGGAGGGAGACTCCGTATGAAGATACCTCGAGGCAAAGTCCTCGGAGGCGAGGCACTTTGAAGGGTTTCTCAAGAAGGAGGCTCCTCGAAGATTGGTAGTCAAGTCCTCATGAGTGAGGCAAGGCTGACAAGTGTGCTCTGGACGGAGGCACTTGGAAGGTCACCTAACGAAGGTCTTAGAAGTCAAGGTGCATCAAATGCATGGTCTGGAGAAGGAATTTCGGGAATGTGCTCCGGGTGGAAACATTACGAAGGTATGCTTATGGAGATTCTTCATGCAAAGACCTTGGATGAAGGAGGGACTTCGAAAGGTGGTGAGAAAAACCCTCCAGAGTGAGGTACTTCGAAGGTGGGTCTTCGAAGTCAGGATGTCTTGACGTGCTTCGGCCATGCACGGCTCCGGTACACGGATGGGTGGCGTTCGAGATTGGAGTAGCTACGGAGCCATGGTGGTCCACTCTGGAGGTGATGGTGCGAAGACTCAAGGGCTTTGATGGCTTCGGCTTAAAACCGTCACAGTATCGAAGACTAACTTTGGTGTAGCGAAGACCTATGGGTTCGAAGCATGCAACCGAAGTCACTCCATCACTTCACAATATGAAGGGGTCTCCGAAGATTCCAGTCTGCAAAGCTGACACAAAAAGGAGGTTCCAATAAAGTAAGACTACCCGTTGTACCCTTGTGACTGTCTATGGTAGAAAAGTTGTAAACACTGTTACCTAGATTTAGAACCTTCTGTACTCATTGTCTCCTAGGTCCAGTCACCACAAATTTGTACTTAGATTTGTGAGCTTTTGTGTTCCCTATTCATGCAATGTATTTTATGTTCTATCTCTGATTCATTTCTGCATGAACTTGTATTTCTATTCTTTGTTTTGCTTGTGTTGTTTTTGAGATGAGCACTTCATTCTGTGCAAACCAGAGTGTTTACTCTATGTTGTTGCTAACGAAGGGGCATCTGGCAACGTGTGTGTGAAGACGGTGTTGAGTGGTTCAGAGTATGTTTGCTCTGTGTATACCATAGGTATATACTCGTGTGATACTAGTGAAGTATTACCCCGTTGCTTGCATGCGAAGACACTTTTCCTGAGTATCAGTCGAAGACCTTTAGTGGCGCAGTTTTGCTAAGTCTTGTCCGGAGTTCTGTTTCAGTGCGAAGCCTAGTACTAGTTGCTAGTGCAGAGCATCAATACAAAGTCCTTTGAGGGGATATTCTCATAAGCGAAGTGTTGTTGTGCTGAGTCTGACTCCAGGCACCATTGTGTGCGGAGCATGCTCTTGTGAAGCCCTGCTTCGAGCCTTTTGGATGTCCGGGTGTGAGCAAAGTCTTCTGAACTTCGAACTTTTGCCCTGTATGAAGCCTGTGTTCGAAGTGTAAGCAATACCTCCGAACCAGACACTCCGAAGGGTGCGTGTCGAAGTCTAGTTTTTAGAAGAAGATTTTTAAATCTCCCATTCACCACCCTCTGATTGCCTTGTATAGTCCAACTAAATATTACCTTCTCCTTCTTATCGACTTCCTAAATCAGAACGACCCCGATGGCTTCATTGTCAGCCGATAAGTATAACCTGAACGGAGTTCCTTTCTGTGGTGACATTAATATTGGTGGTGAACTCAAGTACTCTTTTATTTCATCAAATGCCTTTTGTTGCTTGTCTCCCCATGCAAACTCCTGATCAGGCTTCAACTTCAATAGCGGAGTGAACGATTCTATTTTCCTTTAGAGGTCAACTATGAACCTCTTGAGAAAATTTATCTTCCCGATTAATGACTGCAATTTGGTTTTATTAATAGGAGTTGAGTATTCTTAATTGCCTCGATACTGCGCTGGCTTATCTTAATTTCTCTTTCGTGCACAATAAAGCCCAAAAACTTCCCCGCCGATACACCAAAGGAACACTTTTCAGAATTCATTTTTAATCCATATTTCTTGGCCCTCTCTAGAATTTGACATAGATCAACCACATGGTCTTGAACGCTGCTTTACTTTACCACGACATCATCAATGTTTATTTCCACTAATGGGTTGATCAAGTCGTGAAAAATATAGTTCATGGCCCTCTGGTAAGTCGTCCCAACATTTTTCAAACCAAAGGTCATCACCACCACTCATACAGTCCGATAGCGCCTGGGCTTCGGAAGGTCGTCTTGTGGATGTCCTCGTCAGCCATGAAGATCTGATTATACCCTACATCTCCATCCATGAAGCTGATAATCTTGTGACCTGATGCGGTGTCCACCAACAAGTCTACGATCGGCATTGGGTACTTATCCTTTGGGGTTGCTTTGTTCAGATGTCTAAAGTCAACATATATCCCGAGCTTCCCATTTTTCTTCCATACTAGTATAATGTTTGACACCCATTCTGCATATCAGCACGGTCTTATGAACCCTGCATCATATAACCTTGTTACCTCAGCTTTGATATCTGGGTATATTTCTACTTTGAACCGCCGAGGTGACTCCTTGAATGGCCGATATCCCTGTTTTATTGGTAATCGATTTTCTACAATTGATCAGCTTAAACCTGGCATTTCATGATACTTCCATGCAAAGCAGTCCTGATATTCTCGTAGTAACACTATTAGTCAATTTTTTATATAATCGGGGAGTTGGACACTTATGAAGGTTGGCCTCGGTCTATCACCAGGTCCGATATCTACTTCTTGGAGCTCATCGGATGTGGCAAACCCTTGACCGAGTTTACCCTCTGCTTCATCGATGTCATCTTCACAGGGTGAACTTGGGTTGCTTACTGTAGATCGGTCTGACTTCATCATTTGTAACTTTAATGACGTTACCATCCCAAGTTTTGTCTGATGGATGGACAAAGTCTAGGTACTGCTAGGCATGCCAAAAAGCGTGTTGGCGTCTTTTTTGGTCACACTTTGACACACGTGTGGCCTGGGAGATCTACTTAACTCCAGTGCAGGTCCTACAATCTTAGAAAAAGGGTTCAAGGTGTGCCAATCAGTTTGACTATACAACTGATAAGAACAGAGAAAATATCATTAGTAGCAAAGTCGATTGGCTGCCAAGACGATGACTGCGGTTAAAATAAAACAATCGTGAGCGAATAACACCAATCAGTTATAAGACTAATGAGCAAGGCAGAGCGATCGAGATGAATGTGCCATCGGCCAATGAGATAGGCAGTTTACGTGTATGGGTCGATGGACATTCCCTGATAGCGGATAGAATATAATGTTGAATTGAAGATAACCTATCGGCTTATACTCCGACAGAAATAAATAAAACATGCCAGATAACATATCTGTGTCATCAAAATCACCACAATAACAAGATTGGACTTAACCAAGACAGTAGCAAATAACGATGAACTTGATAATACCTCACAGGATTGGGCGTGCTTTATTTAGATGAATGGTATACAACATGAAGAAGATACAATAGAAAGAGATGTCAGACCTAACCGGTGAAGCCTCAGACTACCACATTTAAATCACATCAATCTAAGAGATCAAACTAATGCAACCTTAGAACTAGCCAATACACCGAGATAAACCATCAATCGTACTATTTTAGTCGATGCCTCAAGATATCAAATTGATGAAGTCGTGAGGACAATAACCTAGTCGATATGATCATCGAGGGTGGCGGGACTCACCTCTTCACCGGAGATCAGAATGATGCAGCTCAGCTTCGAGTGCTGAATCCTACCAGGATTAACCATGGGAAGCCAAGGGTGGTGATGTGTCGAAGAGTTGTTTGTAGGGTTGTGTTAATTTTGACCTAACTAAGGGATACATATTTATAGTCCAGAGACTTGTCGTCTAAGTAATCTATCCTAACCGATTCTGGATAATCTTTATCTTCTCTCACTTTTATCTTCATCGACTCCTTCATATCCGGTCATGTTGGAAATAGCACGGATGGACTTCTTTGACCATCTTTGACTGGACCTTCTTGACTTCTGTTAACCGCGCGACATCTTTTGTGGGCCTGGGCTTTTACCAAATCTCGGCGTCAACAATTATGTGCTACTAGTATTATTTAGTTGTTTTGTTCATGCAATGATGTTACATTATATGTTCAATGAAGAGAAGGCTTGTCATTGTGTAATAACAATAATACTCTACAAGGATATCTGTAGAGGTGTTTGGTATAGGTATATGGGGACATATATATTCAAAACTCAATGGTTGCCTCTAAGAATACGAGACACGAGAATTTAGATAGGTTCGGGCCTCCCAAAGGATAATAACCCTAGTCATGTGTATGGAGATATGGGCTTATGAGCTTGAAATGACCTTAAGCATATGAGGATGTATACGAATGCATGTATGCATGCCTATAAGAGGTTCCCCGAACCCTTTATATACTGCAAGGATTGGGGGTTGCCATTTAGGCTTTATGCACCTTATTAAGTCCCTTTATGACAGATGAAATAGTTGGGTTGTGGCTATTAATCCTGGCATTACTCAATAGGGCATTCTAGGCTATTGATTAATGTGGAACCAAGTGGGGTCAAACTGTGGTTTTTATCTTGGCGATGAGTGATTGACAAGTTTGCTTAATCTGGAGTGATAAGTGAATGGTGGTTTGCTTGCATCGATGGGATTGATATGTGAGTCGAGATTGTGTGCCGAGGGGATCGGTGTGAATCACGTTTTGTGTTTTGGCTTGTCTCATGTGTGCACGATGGAGATGCTAGCCAACTGTCAACAGCAGGTGATCAAGGGTCAAGTGGGGAGCTTGATGCCAGAGGATCAAGGAGGCCGGGTGGAGTTGGGGATGATCTCAAGAGTACACGTGGAGATAGAGCAAGACATGAACAGACGGATGATCAAGACAACATGTCGACCAAGTTAGCGAAAGAGAGGCCAATGCAAGTGATCAGGCGAGTCGAGGAGATCGAGAGCGGGAGAGGCTTGCTGGCGGTCGAGTTCGCGGATTGGTGTCACGTGTCGGCGATCGGGGATGCTTTGTCGGTTTCGGCTGAAAACCGTCGTATCAGAAAGTGTTTTTAAATTATAATAAATAGGAGTTTATTTTTCTATTTAGTAGTATAGATTAAGTGTAATCTTTTATTATTTTTTGGAATTCTTAATTCTAAAAAAATATTAAAAGAATAGGGTCAATGATGTAATAAATTAGGAGTATACTTTTTTGTATTTTTCAGAATTATTAATTCTGAAATTACATAAGGGTATTTAGGTAATTACTTGGTCATTAAACCCTAATAGCATTTTGGGGAATATCTTGATGGGCTTGCCTATATAAACGACCCCATGACTAGGGGATTAGGTGAACATGTGGCTGTCATTTGAGGGAACTTTTTGGCTGAAAACTTTGAGGGCTGCTTATCTAGAATTTCATTTTTCCAATCTGCTATAATATTTTCAATTTTTCTCCTCTGTTCATCGTCATGTGCTGTGCTTTTTGTCGCTGAACCCAGTGCGTGCGTAGTACGGTAGTAGCGATGTGTTGTGATCATTGTTCATCTCCTGAAATCCTTGTTTGATTGATTGCTATACTAATTTTGGTACATTTTTCACATCTGATTTCTTCATAGCTTTTGGTATTCATGATTCTAGGATTCCATTTTTGAAATCAGCAAAAGTTTTTGACCATTTGTTCATATAGTTTTTTGTTCATCCATCTGCTGAAAAAATTCTGAAAGGTGATCTTCTTGCTGAAAACCTTGGAGGTTGAAAGTTGTTTCTAGAAAATTCCTTTACTCCTGGTTGTTTCGGTTGTGCACTGTTGGGGCTGTTTGTTCGCTGTTTTGCTTTGATATACTATTGTTTTTGCTAGAGAAGATGTGTTGTGCGTCCCTGTTTATTTGTTGGATCTTCAACCGAAGCTAGCTCTGCCGTAGCACATGTAGCAGTGTCATTTTCAGATGAAGCACATTACTCTGCCTGTATACAGCGCCATGCACCTGCGTTTTTCCCGGATCAATCATAGTGTCGCCGCCTCTTTTGCAATCCAAACCAGGTACTATTCTTTGTTTTGTTTCAGAAGCATTTTTGATAGGTTTTCTTTTGTTTTGCTCTGAGTTTGGTTGTTGTATATCAGTTCAACTAATTTCTGAGTTAGAATTTCAGACAGATTTGGCTTAATTTGATTGATTCTGTTATTTCTAGCCTAGGTGTGCTTGTTCATCATAGTTAAGTTTTAACACAGCTGGTTTGAATTCTTTGTCAAAAGCAGTAACATGCTAGCTATCAAGTGCATACTCAGGCATCCAAACTCAAGTCGTTACTTTTATTTCATCTATGTGGCAGCTTCTTGTTGCTGATCTTTGTGCTGAAAATTTCGTTCATGGGTTTGCCTTTAGCTCTTGCAAGCGATGGCTTTCAGGATTTCAGTCACTGTAACTAGTGAATTTAATTATGTACATGCTACAGTAAGCACTGTGCTGTCATAGAACTCCTGCATCACTGATGTGAAAAAGTGAATCATCATATACTGTTTGTGGTTGTCCACTTGAGATTTTCTGTTCAGGTTTAGTGTTTGAACTTTCTGCTGCCATCTTAGTTCTCTGTGTGCTGCTGATCCTTACAGAGACATGTTTGAAGCAACATTTTCAGAACTGCCTGCATTCTGTTTCTGAAACCAGTTTTGTTGCTTAATTTCTCAGGAGTTTCTACTGTAACCTGTCCAATATAAGTAGTTGACTGGTGATCATCTATTCACAGATATTCTTCTTCTGTCTAGAGATTTCTGGTTCAATCTTTTTGCTATTAATGATGGCTTTTCTATTCAATATCATTTGCCAAGAGCTACAACTGTACTAAATTCATCAGTGAGTCTTTTTAGTATCCGCAAACTTGAATAGCCACTCGCTTTGCTTCTCTTGTGGCAGAATCAATTTGAGAAAGCAAGAGGTGGATGAAAACAGTGGTACAAAATGTTTCCAAGCAGGATGAACAACTAACTGTTTGGTGCAGCCAGTTTCGATTTGATTCGGTTTGGTTTGTATTTGTTCATCTAGTATTGATTCTTTAAAATCCATCTCCTTGAGTTTTTGTACATCTTTGCTCATCACTTATAGCAGAATATTAATTCTGCACTTTGAGCAAAGTTGACAATGTACTGTGAAGAGTTCTGAATTTTATGAATCCTGTCGGAGTCTCAAATGCAGACAAAGCTAAATCGGTAAACCATTTACCAATAAGAAAGTGCTATCGGTTATTCAACCTCCGAACAAGGTATTTCGTTGTTTCAAAGTCCGATCTAGAAGAAAAATTCGAATTGCACTGATTTTGTTTTGGACTAGTACTGTGATCATCAATTTTGTTTCTGCAATCTTTTAGGCTGCGTTGGGTGATCTGAACAAGCCATCAATTCACGAGAATTTGTCGAGGCGTCTATTCACCCCCTTTAGTCGCCATTCCGATCCCACAATTAAACATTTATACATCTAGGCTTCATTGTCATCAATAGGGTAGTCTTGCTATTGACTTCGACCATCTGAGTGCTTGCGGTCAGGTCATCCTCTTGAGTGTGGGACTTGAGAACCTTTCAGACTACCGACCGCTTCTTTGAATGTTAGATGATTCGACCCTATTGGGTTGTCTTTAATGCCTTGTCTTCCGACCCCCTTTTCCACTTGACCATAAATGACCTCAGCAAGTACCTCGAGGTCCTATCCCCGATAGCAGCACTCGAGCTCTTTACTGTAGGTAGACGATGTTCATTTGAATGGAGTCGATAAGTCATGCGGAGCACCAAAATGGTCTTGATATAATCCTTTTTGTTTTCCTAGTAAGTGCACCAATCAGTTGCACTTGCCATGTGTAGCCCCTAAGCCTAGAGTTTTAGTAGCAGAATGAACTCTAGGATCCAAAATTTGATTATCGTGATGAAATTATTGAGGTAGAAATGTTTAAATTCCTGGGTGATTTTTAGGCGATGGGGCGCTCCATTTGAGTCAAAGGATGTTTTAATCCCCGAGCTGTCGGTGAATAGGCGCTTGTTGAAGACAAGGGAATTAAATCCCCAAGCAGTCGGCGAATAAGTGCTCATTAGAGTCAAGGGATTTAAATCCCCAAGCAGTCGACGAATAGGTGCTTATTGGAGTGAAGGGATTTAAGTCCCCAAGCAGTCGGTGAATGAGCACTCATTGGAGTCAAAGAATTTAAATCCCCAAATAGTTGGCAAATAGCCATCTATTGGAGCCAACTGGTGCAGTAGAGTGTGTGTGCCCCTAAGCGATTCAGCAAAAAGATGTTAGTTGGAGCAGGCTGGAGTAGTGGAGTATGTGGCCCCCTTGGCGATTTTGGCAAAAAAAGCATCAGTTGGAGCAGATTGGAGTCTGTTAGAGTCAACTAGAGTGAAGGGATGCACAAGTCCACAAGTTCTTTGATGAACAGATGTCAGTTGGTGTGGTGGGGATCGGTTAGCCTCGCTCTCTCAGCTATCAGATTCATTTTAGACGGTTGGATGGATTCTTTGAGATACGTGAATCAGTTGTAATGATGACAAGGTTCCGTACTTGTGGCATATCTTGAGTTAATCAGGACATGCTGGGGGCCTGAACCATTGCACGGTCGGCTATAATTTCTCTCTTTTGTGCTCCTTCCACCGTACATTTTTTTCCTTGCTCTCAAATCCTTATTCATCTTCTTCTTTGCACCCAAATCACTTCCGCTAGCACCTCACTGCCCCCGTCACCATTTCTAGTGTGTAACCTATCGCTTCTTCAACTTCAAGCCTCTCGCTCCGCCGTGCACTATTTCGATGGCAACCACCAACTCTAGCATCAGTGTCGATCATTCAAAGGAATTCATGAAGTCCAATGCCACTGATCGACACATTCAACTCATGGAGAAAGACAGAGTTCACTCGATGAAGACCTTGTCCTTGTGTCTGCTTGTCGGTGTGAGGTTTCTAACTCCAAACATTAACGAGTTAGTGATGTTCGAGTCTTTCTTTCTTCGTGGGCTCAGCTTGCCAGCTCATCCCGTTCTGAGAAACCAAGTTGAAATGTACCTTGGTTTTGTCTAAGTGATGAGTTATTGACAAGCTTGGTAAGTTCAAGGTTTGGAATTGTGATTATATGATGAGTTCACCAAAGGGTTTGGTGTGTGTGAAAGAGACATGTTTGCTTATCTCATGGTGTGCAGGATTAGGATGCTACTCAACTATTAACGACAAGTTATTAGGGTCAAGCGGGGAGCTTGGCGTCGGAAGATCAAGGAGGTCGCGTGAAGTTGAGGATGATCTCAGTCGTACAGGTGGAGATGAAGAAATACCTGGGTTGAAGATTGAGCAAGACAGTGTGTTGACCAAGTCAAGTGAAAGGGATGCTGGTACAAGTGACAAGGCAACTCGATGGATCGAGAGCAGGAGAGACTTGCCGGTGGTCGACATCGTGAGATGGTGACATGTGTCAAGATCTATGGAGGCTTTGTTGGTTTCAACTCAAAATCATCGGATCAAAATCTAAAGATCGTGATCAGAAGCCATAGCAGCTACAAAAGTATCACATCAGGACAAACTATCTAGAAATAGGATTTTACATTTTTCCCCAGTGGGCCTTGAGTCTGTATTTTGAACCCTAGAGGTATTTTCATATTTTGTTGTTATCAACTCAGACTATAAAAGCCCATGTAGCCCTCTAAGGTTTCCTACCCATTTCAGAAATTACTTTACCATTTCAAAAACTTGGGTAACTTTATTTCATCTTCTCCACTGTTCAGCCACCACACTGTGTCTCTTGTACTGCCGGTTTTCTTCAGCCTGATTTTTGAACCGCCGTCGCTAGAGATTTTCTTTCTCACTAGATGTTTTCTGCCTCCTCTGGTGCAAGAGTTTATCTCAGTTTATTCCTGGTTATAGATGTTTGGGTTTTTGTTTTGCTAGCATGTAGCCACCTATATTTTGTCTGCCAAGGTTCTTTCTTTGAGCATTAATGGAAACAACACTAAGCAAGTTTAGTTGATACCACACTACTGTGTGGTTACTCCTACGAAAGGCTGCAGTTTTCATGAACAGTGTATGGTCCTGAGATTCTCCACTATATTTCAGAGTTTTGCCATTGTTTTTGTCTTAGGTTTTGTGTATGCTCGTGTAGTTGGTCTCTGACGACTACAACTCGCTTGCACCAGCCTTGGTGCTATGCGCACACTAGTCTTCAGATCAAAGCCTAACCTTGGTTTTTGCATTGCTGTTGTGTGTGATTTATCAACTGTGGTTGTAGATTTTTATAGGGTGTATGCATTGTTTTTTTGCTTCTCTAAAGAAGTGTTCAGTCATCTAGGAGTTCATGCCTCTGTTTTCCGTCACCAAGGAAGGTGTGTAGCTCATACAGTTTTCTTTGTTGGTTATTTGTTTCTCCATCACAGTCAATCAGATATTTTATTCTTTTTCAACCACCTGCTGCCATTCCTTGGATACCATGACTAGATCTCCTATGCTCGGACTGGTTTTCTCTATAGTGCGCCTTTTGTGCCTGAGTGGCTATTGCCCTGCTAGTAGTTGTTGGCTAGTTTCTCTCAAAGGCCAGACACACGTTTTAGCTCAAGGTCGATTGATCACTCAGTCACACTGATTTACTGTCTCCTGATTTTCTTTGTTGTATTCTCTTCTCCAGTAGGTCATTGGAAGAAGTTTGTGGTATCCTTCACTACCTCGTGTATGTACTTCACTGCATGAGGCTATACTACTTGTCTAGGCCCTGACATGTGATGTTGTTGTTTAGCATTTGTTTTAGTTCTGGTTTTACATACATGTCTTGAAGCATCAGCTCAAACAATTGATTCTTCTTTGCTTGGTTCTTCTTCTGTTCGTTTGATTGATTTATCAATATAACACTTTGTGCTATTTTTAGGGCAAACTTGTTTTGATCTCGTTTGAATGCTTGTGATCTCTCAGAAAAAGGTCATCTATTTGAAAGAATTTGTTCAGATGTCTATTCAACCCCTCTAGTCGCCTGTTTTGGTCCTATAATTATTATCAAAGCCGGTTAGATTACTAGTTGACCTTAATTGGTTTTGTGATCCATAGGCGACATGGACAGACATAACAAAATTCCTTTGTTCGATGGACATGATTTTACTTATTGGAAGGTGCACATGGATGCTTATCTTCAAAGCCAAGGAAGTGTTATTTAAGACATTATTGATTCCCAATATGTGATCTTTGATACTCATACTACTCAGACTAAAAATAAAAATATGATTATAACTGCAAGGCTAGGAACATACTGTTCACAAGTCTGAGTCGAAATGAGTTCGACAAGGCGCAACATCTTCGTACTGCTAGGGAGATTTGGACCACACTGGCTGTTTTTTATGAGAGCACTACTTGTTGGGAAATGGGGAAGCTACGCTAGCCAGAAATTTCAAAAATTTTGCTCCAAAGCCCAAGAACCATGCGCGTGGTGGATCATAAATTGGTACCTTCTAGCATAAGATGCATTAGGTGCAACGGAAAAAGATGTTGGAGAAGCATGTCCTCCCTATCCCTGCCTCGCTCCAACTGTTCCCCGACGATCCAATCGATGAAGAAGATGGTGTCCACGTGAAGAAGACAATGAGTGTTCTTATTCGAGCAACGCCTCCACGGAGTCCATACATATCGTATGAGATCCTTACCACGTTGCATGCTAGAACTGCTCATAATAAACGGGAGAATCCTCAATCTCAACTCTTGAGATCAAGAAAGGGAGAGGAGGATTTCTTGGTGGCTAGGGTTTAGATCTGATCTAAACTATCAATAACTTGATATCTAAGATCCCCTCCTCTCTTTATATAGAGGTAAGAGCCCTGGTCTCAAACAATTCGAAACCTAACAGATCCAATTTGTTATGCCCATCTTGGAACTTCCGATCCACAGATCGGAACATCCAATCAAGGCTCTCATACTACAATTCCAGGAATCATCGGAACTTCCGATACATCCTATCAGAACTTCCGATCAGTGCAATTTTTCCCGATACGCATCAGAACTTCTGGTTTCATCTCTCTGTCTCTAAATTAGAAATTATCAGAACTTCTGATATCACATTGGAACTTCCAATTTGATCTCTCTATTTCATAAACAATAAATTATCGGAACTTTCGATACCATATCGGAACTTCCAATTTGAGCTCTCTGTTTCCAATTTAGAAAATAATCAGAACTTCAAATTCCAAATTGGAACTTTTGATCCAACCGGAATTTTCTTGGGCACTATTCCATCAATCTCCCACTTGCACAAGAACCAATTCTTTGAAATTTTATCAATCCATCCCCTTATGTGTGTGACCCGATAGGTTCATACACTAACGGTTGTTCACAGGAAACATTTTCCGACTCACTGATCAATAGGGATACCTAGCAGCACATATTGACCCCCGAAAGCATATAAAAATCAATTTTCATTGAACCTTCATATACACACGCACTAGTCCCTTTACCACACGACATCAGTCAAGATCAAGGCGAGATTCGTGCCACCCTTGTTGGACAGCTCGACATTTCACTTGAACAAGTAGTGGATTCAAATCATGACTAACTCTTTAGTCACAGTGGCATGGCCATGCACTTTTCCAATCTGACTACCTCGAGGGGCCTAGAGACATCTCTCACATTATTAGGAGGGCTAAATTCTATCTTGACCGCTCACATCCCAAGACATGTTTCACAATATACCTGAAAGCAACCCTTATGACTACCTAGTTACGGAATAGCGTTAGGAAGCATCTAAGTGTGTCGCTATGCATTCTAGAATCAAATGACGATCTCAGGTCTGAGGACTCTGCAGGTACACACCATTTGAGATGACAACTGATGGCACATTACAATAACAATCCCAGCAGTATCTCAAGTGGGTCTATCCAACACGATGTCCACATCACTGATTTGACATCTCTATGTCTATGATCTGTGAAACGTGATCATCAATCAGTTAGATGTGCTAATATATGTATCATCACTGTCCCACATGGTGACAAGATTAGGGATCCATTTTTAATAATATCATTATAAAACAAATAGTTTCACATAACAAGTCATTAACTCATTAATTACATGTAAACGACATTTATTCAAGGAACAAGATAACAATTATTCTCTTACATTAGCATAGACAATACTAACATCTTCCATATACACATGACTCACTCACGCAAGTATATAATACCCATGGAGCTCAGGTGCACCTCATGCTTGGGTTGTGGAAGAGGTTTTGTCAATGAATCTACTATATTCAAATCCATGTGCACCTTGCAAATCTTCACATAACCTCTCTCTATGATCTCGCAGATCAGGTGATATCGCCGAACTATATGTTTGGACTTCTGGTGTGACCTTGGCTCCTTGGCTTGTGCAATGGCACCACTATCATCATAATAGAGGTCCACTAGACTGAACGCACTAGGAACAACACCCAGCTCGGAAACAAACTTTCTGATCCAAACGACCTCCTTCACGGCTTCTGAAGCTGTGATATACTACACTTCTATTGTAGAATCGACCATTGTATCTTGCTTGGAACTCTTCCAACTCACTGTGCCTCCATTGAGGCATAACACAAAACTAGTTTGCGATCATGAATCATCTTTATCAGTCTGAAAGCTAGCATCGTTGTAACCATTTACAACGAGCTCCTCATCACCACCGTACACTAGGAACATTTCCTCAGTCCTTCTCAAGTACATGAGGATACTTTTTACTATGGCCCAGTGATTTTCACCCAGGTTTGATTAGTTCCTTCTCATAGAGATGAAAATGGTTCGGATAGTTTCTATCTATATCCGAAAAAACAGATTCGGAACCGGATTTTCTTAATTCGGATACGGATTCAGATATGAATATTTTTCGGATATGAAAACAAATATGATCTTGTACCACCGGTTTTCTTCAGCCTGATTTTTCAACCACCATTGCTAGAGATTTTCTTTCTTGCCGGATGTTTTCTGCATCATCTGGTGCAAGAATTTATCTTAGTTTATTCTAAGTTATCGATATTTCGGTTTTTGTTTTGCTAGCATGTAGCCATATGTATTTTATCTCCAAAGGTTCTTTCTTTGAGCATCGATGGGAACTGCACTAAGCAAGTTTATTTGATACAACACTGCTATGTGGTTACTCCTACGAAAGGTTGTAGTTTTCATGAACCAAGTGTATGGTCCTAAGATTCTCCACTATATTCAGAGTGAGAAAAAAGTTGAGATGTACCTTGGTTCTGTCTAAGTGATGAGTGATTGACAAATTTGCCCGGTTCAGGGATTGGACATGTGATTGCCTGATGAGTTTACCAAAGGGGTCGGTGTGAGTGGAACATACATGTTTGCTTGTCTCATGGTGTGCAGGAGTAGGATCCTACTAAACTGTTAATGGCAAGTGATCAGGGTCAAGCAGGGATCTTGATGCCAAACGATCAAGGAGGTTGGGTGAAGTTGAGGATAATCTCAGACATACACGTGGAGATGAAGCGGGACATGGACAGGAGATTGATCGAGATAGTGTGTTGACCAAGTCAAGCGAAAGGGATGCCAGTGCAAGTGGCAAGGTGACTCGAGGGATCAAGAGCGGGAGAGACTTGCTGGCGGTCGAGATCGCGGGATTGGTGACATGTGTAAATATATGGAGAGACTTTGTCAGTTTTGGCTCAAAACCGTCAGATCAAGATCTAAAGGTCTTGATGAGAAGCCGTAGCTACTACAAAATCTTTGCATCAGGACAAAGTACCTAGAAATAGGATTTTACTTTTTTAGCCCTATGGTCCTTGTGTTTATAAAAAGGACTCTACAGTTAATTAATTCCTAGGGGCAAATCAGTCTTCTTGCTCTTTGCCGACCCCGCACGCTGGCAACGCCAACGATGGCCACCATCAATGTGATCCCCAAGGTAAGTCGTTGACATTCTCCTCTTTTTATTGTTCTTCAGTTCTTGTTGGTTCATCTTCCACTTTTACTCATTGTTCCTCTGTTCTTACTGTTTCTTTTTGCTTTCTTCTAGTAGAGCCTGAGAAACCAGATTTCGATCCCCATCATTGGCCATGCAACCCATCACTTTCTAGGTCTGATGGGTAACCCCGATCCTATTAACCTCATAAACGCAGAAACCAATTGGATCATTTTTAAACATTCCTCCATGTTGTCTTTTGATTGGCACCTTAGCTTTAGCGCCTTTCCTTCCCCGCTTCTTGACTAGCGTGATTGGTACCTCAGGGTATCGCCCGTCAAGCGCCTGTCCTGGGAGGAGATCGGCATCGGCCACTACATCAACCTCTCCCTCACCAAACCCTACAAGAACGAGCCCCCCTTCCCGCTGTAGCTTGTTATTTCTGGTCTGATACCTTCAACTCTTTCGTTTTTTCCATGGGCCGATGAGCCCCTCCTTTCTAGACATCCTTGCCTTGACTTCTCTTGACATCATATACCCTTGCAATCCTCATTCCATTTGCTCCAAAACAACCCATCACCTTGGTGTGAAATCCACTGGTGGTTGGGGTAAATATATCATGAAGCACAACAAAGTAACTGGCCCCATCGAAAATGAGGAACACATGGCTTTCCTCAACCTTTGGTTGGAGAAATTTGTATTCTATGGATCCAATCTAGGTTCGACTGCCCACCTCCAGTTCCTAGCTAAGCAACTTGATGCCAAGAAGAAAATCCCCCTCAGTCGATACCTCCTAGGCGCCACCTATCAACTCCATCACGTATCGACCAAGCTATCGGCCAGTGAACCTATCGGCTACTTCGATGGTCCTTGGTGGTTCTTGTAGCTTTGGCTCAACGTCTATACTGCCGAAGTGATCAACAATACTCCTTTCTCCATGATGGAATTTCCATTGGACTATCCTAAATTGGCTGACCCATCCTTCTATCAGTGTTCTTCACTAGGCGAGGCAGACGCTTGTAGATCCAACTTTAGGATGTCTTCTAACTCCTTGAGCATCTAGTTCGCCGCATTTTATTGTGGCTTTAGGGAAGATAAGACTATCTGGTTTGCGTATGAGTATTTATTAGAGTACGAATATACTTGTGAGTTCCTCCTGGCCAATGTATGCCACACGAAGGCATCTGTCAAAATTTTCAAAACCTTGATCACCCCTTTCCTCCTGCCTATCAAATTCACTTCCCGTAGTGCCTCCTATGAGTTCTACCACCCGACTGTCTGCTCGCGGCAGCTAGGATTCGGCCGGCTCCCTCCTTATTTATTCTTCCTCAGTCAAATCCAAGTTCGAGGAAATGTTTCTGATGGCTCTGAGTATGACTACTTGTATCGGGTGGTCGACCAAGTGCCTTATGGTGATATTGCCCCTTGGTCGGTCTGTACCCTCTAATCTACCGGCTTCACTGAGTGGTGAGGTGAATGGGCACTGCATCTGTTCAATTGGCATTCTAGGACATACTGCAAAAGTCTGCATCCCAGTTAAATTGATGACTCCTCACTGGTAAACACATATAATTTTACCCTTTGCTCATTTTGCTTGTTGTTTTGTACCTTACTTATCTTTATATCGTGCAGGAGGATGGCGTAGATGCTCCGCCAGTGAGCTGAAGTGGCCAGACGATTAACTATAAGCCACAATCAGCCACTAGTACCTTGGGTAGCGAGGCCCCTACCCATGTGGACTTGCTCGCCGAGACGTGGGTCAAAGTCCCAGCGCGCAAGCGTATGGCATCGGATGTGGGAACTCATCGGTTCACCAGAGCCTGATCCGGCCAGCACTACGGGAAAACTGGAATCTTTCGTCGGCTAAATTAATTTCTGTCGGTTTTTTGAAATGCCGACGTAAGACAACTAACTTCCGTCGGCTAGATTACGCCGACGGAAGTAAACTATAACTTCCATCGGCACATAACTAGGCTGACGAAAGAAAAAATTTCGCACCCACGTGCGTCAAAAAATTTCACACTGCGCGTGCCCAAAAAATTTCACACACGTGTGTGCCCTTTCACCAGATAACTTTCGTCGGCCTAGTTTTGGGCCGACGGAAGTTAACCCTAATATAAATACTACACACGCACCAGACCCATGACCTAATCCCTTTTTTCGCCCCCCCACCCGCCCGCCTCCCCGCTGTCGCCTTTGCCCGCCTGACCGCCTGGCCTCCGCCTTTGCCCCTTCGTCGCTGCCTCTGCCTCTCTGTTGCCGCCTCCGCCTCCACGCCACTCCCCGCCACCACCACGCCGATCACCGCCTCCGCCTCTCCATCACCGCCCCAGCACCACTAGGCCGGCCGTCGCCTCCGCTCGCCCCGTGTGCTGTCAAATCTAAAGATGTGTTCTATTAGGATGTTTGCAATATTGTGTTCTGTTGTGAATTTGAAATGTGATATATGAAATTTTGTATATGATGTGTTCTGTTGTAAATGTGAAATCTGAAATATAAAATTGTGTTGAGGATGTTTGCAATGTGTTCTATTGTGAATTTGAAATGTCAAATTTGAAATAGACAATTTGTTTGGATATTTAAAATACTGCATTGTACAGGAAAAAGCAAAAAAAAAGAGAAAAAAGATAACTTTTGTCGGCCAAATTTTTGGCCAATGGAAGTTAAGGATTTTGATGAAAACTTACATCGGCCAGGCATGGCCGATGGAAGTTAGCTAACTTTCATCGGTCGCCGACAAAAGTTAGCTAACTCCCATCGAAATTGTTGACACGAAAACGTGGCCCCGCACTTGGGTCAGTTCGATGATCCAAAAGTGTGCAGATACTTAGGGACAAGCCTAAGCGTAACACAACACTGACGTCGCGCTCCGACTACCCTTAATAGTGGCAAGGGGGGTGGAGTCGCCAGGTAATCAGATCACACAGAAATAATCCAATTTGCCGAAAAGAAATATATTAAATAATATAAATGAGCAAGCTGACCGGAGCCTAACTGATTCGAGGCATACCGTGCGAAGGGTATCACCGAAGGGTACCTTCGGCGTCTGATGCGAAGGGTCTCGCTGAAGGTAGTCTTCGGCGTTCGGACTAATCTGGCCGAAGGCAGGCTCTGAATAGATCTCAACACGAAATCACCTTCGAACAACAGGGTTCAGCGCGAAGTCTCTAACACAACAAAATATCTCCAACGCAATGCACTGGCGTGACTTCGTCCGGCACGAGGTGAAAACATTGCGAAGCCTGCTGTGGAGCGTGCTGGCGCGTGGGACTCGGTCAAACTGATAACAGCGTGATGGTCTGACATGGGTAGTCAAAGCAGTGTTCCCGCCGAAGGGTGTTCTGGCAGCCTCCAAAACCAGCCTCTTGGCTTCGGACACCTCCGGCAAAGGGGCTCCGAACGTGGAAACCTGCAACAGAACAGAGATCAAGTGCCAATTTGGCCTAGAGACCGAATTAGCTAAGTGCTGCAGTAGGGAAACGAAGGTAGCAATCTGTTACATAGATTAACGGGTACTTCACGAGTGAAGTAACAAGGATTACCACTATTTCTATGTGGCCGACGGAGGGCTTCTAGGCAAACCCACAAAGGTTGAAGAAAGGTAAATAAAAGTAAAGGTATGGTTCAAAGCTAGGGCTTTGTGATTGATTTGTGTTTTGGGGGGTTAATGAACCGGCCTCACCCCTATATTTATAGGGGTTAGTCTTCTTATCTCTAAGATTAGTCTGGTAGGATTCGGCCTAATCAAACTTAGGGATAAAATTAGCCAGAATCAGACTCAAACTCTATCTCTAGAAAGCAGCCTGAAGTGGGCCTTCGGCAAGGCCTGCTGAAGCCTGCTCCTTGGGCCGAAGCTTCGGCGAGGCAAGCCTCTGAAGGCCTTCGGGCCGAAGGTAGTAGGCCGCTGGAATGCTTCCGAAGCCCAAGGCTCAATGGGCCTTCGGCCCTGTAGGGCCTCAGCTCGATCCAGGACATGTGTATTTTTGACCCAAATTACCAAAATTGATATTTTGACAATCTTGACCATTTAATGCTATTTTTTGCTATCAACACATGCCCCCTGCCTTTTAGTGAACTAAGTGAACTAAAATCATAACGGGCTAAGGACGATACCTCCCATATCAGCCTTTCGACACTTTCAACCCATTTGCCACACACTCGGGAAATACTTTTTCAAGTACATGTCATTCAAAGCTCTTCGAAACTGCTCTCCTTGTAGAGATTCTAGCACATATGCATTACCTAGAGCGATATCGGCTATTTTGAATGGGCCTTCCCAACTAGGTGACCACTTACCAAATTTAGGGCTCTTAGTTCCTAAGGGCAAAATCGTCTTCCAAACCAAGTCACCAACTTGAAATGATTTCGGTTTAACTTTCTTATTATAGGCTCTATCTACTCTCCTCTTGTCTATCTCTATAGCTTCTAAAGCCCTTAGCCTCTTATCGGTCACTTCTTCTAAATTGTCCTTCAAAAGAATTTCATAGTCATCGACCGATAAGCCATCTTGCTTCAGAAATCTCAAAGAGCTAAGATCCACTTCTATAGGTAGAACGACCTCTTACCCATATACTAGTTCATATGGACTAACTTTGGTAGCACCTTGCTTTGCAACTCTACACGCCCATAGAGCCTCAGAAAGCACTTCATGCCACCTCTTTGAGAACTCTTCTATTTTCCTCTTAATGAGCTTAATCACGATTTTATTACTAGACTCGGCCTGACCATTGGACTGAGCATAATATGGTGAAGAGTTTATTAACTTAATACCATAAAATTTGACAAAGTATCTCACCTCTTTAGCAACAAATGAAGTACCTTGATCTGTAGTGAGAGTTTGGGGAATACCGAATCTATCTATAATGTGCTTCAAGATAAAATCAGTTACCTCATTGTGAGTCATATTCTTGAGAGGCACGACTTTGGCCCATTTGGTGATGTAGTCCATTGCCATCAACACGAACAGATGCCCTTTTGAAGAAGGAGGATGAATTTGGCCGATGAAGTCTAAACCCCAACCTCGAAACGTCCATGGCTTGAAAATAGGGTTAAGTGATGAAGCAGGAGCTAGCTGAATATTACCAAACTTTTGACACGCTTCACACCCTCTATAATATCTAAAAAATCCTCAGTCATAATCGGCCAGTAGAAACCTGCTCTTTTGAGCATCCAACTAATTTTCTAGGTTGATTGATGAGTGCCACAAAACCCTTCATGGACTTCTCCCATAGCTACTTTGGACTATTCATCATATAAACAATTCAAAAGTACTCCATCAATAGTTCGGTGATATAACACATCGTCTAGCAATATAAATTTAAAACCTTGTCGCCGAACTTTCCGATCAACCCTCTGACTGGTATTTCTTAAATACTAGACGATTAGAATTCTCCAATCATCCTCACGAACACCCAGGGGGTTTACTAACTCCTTTCCTAGAGTGAGGTATAAATTGCTAACTTCGAAGTGCCCTTCGGGCCTTTCCTATTTTTGTCGAAGGCCGACTGGATCGGCCGTGCGGAGCCGGTTAGACAGAAGCCTCCTGCTGGAGGGGTCCAGTTCCCGAAGACCTCTCCTATCCAGCGAGCTTCGGCGTAGGGGCGTCGGCGTGCAAGGCCCTTCGGTGGATGGAGTGTTCCGGCGTGAGGGTGTAGGACCGAATGTAGCGACCACAGGGGTGTGAATGGGCTCCTAACAATTTCTTCTAAATAAAAAAACTAATTCCAACACCCAAACACACTTAACCAAACAAATAACAATAGCAAAGCAAATCACGGGAACTAAAGTAGTCTAGCATAAAAATGACCGGTGTCCTAAATAAAAATAATATTTAAAAATAAACTAAACTAAATAAAAATAACAGAAGTGGATAAAATGGGTACTAGAAATATTTAATGGCCTAGGAAAAATACCTAAATAAATAAATAATAATTTGAATTGCAGTCTAAAAATAAAATACTAATCAAACGAATAAAACATGGATCATCCAGAAATTAACTGAGAAATAAACTTAAAATATTGCACGTAAATCTAGAATAAAAATATTACTACGACTAATAATATTTTTTTTCTTTGATACGAACAGAATAAAACTTAAATAAATAATATGCTAATACTAATAAAATCTATCAGATAAAATTAACTACGAAATAACTACCATATTTAATCTAACTAAAAATTAGGAGATAAAAAAACTAACCTGCATGACGTCGTCGTTGACCTCGCAGCACCGATCCGTAGAAGATCCGGCCGGTCTTCAAGCTGTGGGTCCCGTGCAAAAAGCTATGCTAGGCTGTCATGCTGGCTAGCCGGCGTAGCCTGCCGCCGCACTAGGTCGTGCGAGTGGACATGCAAGCCAACGACGTGGGGCCCACGCTGGTTACCGTGCAGCCAATTCCCGCGCCGTGGAGAAGAAATCCTGCCGTGGGGCCTACACGTTGAATTCTGCTGCCTGCTCCGCTAGGGACTTGTCAAAACCGCTTGCCTTGCCGAAACTGCTTGCTGCTCACACACGGCAAAACATATAGCTGACGCAGGGAAAAGCTGCCGCTGCGCGCTGCACGCGACTGGTGGGTCCCATGGAGAAAAGCTGGGCACCTTGCTTGCTCGGCAACGCAGTGCTGTTCTCCGCACCGAAGTCCACGCCTAGCTGCCGCCGAGTGCTTCTCGTCGTATGGCCTGCGGCTCAGGACACGACGGTTGTGAAGACGAAGCAGATCTAACGTCGTCGGCTGACACGGGTGAGAGGAAAAACAAACCAGCGAAAAATAGCAGATGGAAAATTGTGGTGGACCGTAGATTAAACTCAGGAAAAATTAACAGTCACCCTATCCCTAGGAGGGTAGGGGCCTATTTATAGGCAACCCACTAATACATGGAAAAGACTAATTTACCCATAGGGTAAATTACACTAACTCTAAAATAAAATTCGAAATTACTAAAATACCCTTAAAAAATTAACTGACTCGAATAACAAATATTCTGGACTTAAAAACTAAATATTAATATCCTAAATCAAAATAATCATCGGTTGTCAGTTTTGTGCCGAAACTGACAAAGCATCCACCGTCTTCGCACCGGGTACCCGGATTGGGCCGACCCGATCCTGTAGCTTCCTCATCCCGGCAATCGCTCACCGCCCGTGTACCTGAGTCAAACCCGGTCAACAGACTAGTGGATCTTCTACCGCTCCTAGCCCATGTACTCGGATTGGGCCAGCCCCACTCTGCGGCTCCTCTACCCGGCTGTCGCTCGCTGCCCGTGTACCTAAGTCACATGCGCCCCAGACACGGCAGGTCTTCATGTCTCCTTCTTTGACTTTCGTTGACAATCACTCATCACATCTGGAGCATAAGACCCATGTTCTTCAACATGGTTTCTCAGAGGGCTCCAACACGTGACACCCTCCGGTGTCCGGAGGCGTCCTACCTATAGGGTTTGACGAACCTCGTGCCTTCCTGAAGCATCTGGCTTTTGCAGTGAGACTAAGCATTGGCTTTTCCTGTACAGAAAATTTTCCTCTCTTGACTTGATAGCCAGATGCTTGCTGAGCCAAATAATTTGCAATTGAGTTGGCTTTTCTTGATACATGAGAAATTTTAAAGTCGTCGAAAGTTGCAATTATGTCTAAACATTTATCAAAGTAACTATTTAGCAAGCCATTAAAACATTAAGCACTTTTAGCTACTTATTGTACTACTAACAGAGAATCACCATACGCATGGACATGTTTAACACCTATGGATTCTAGTAATTCAAGTCCTAGCAATAAAGCTTCATATTCAGCTTGGTTATTGGTAGAAAGAAATTCTAAATGGGCTGAGGTTTCAAAGTGCAAACCATTAGGTGATGTGAGGACTACCCCGATACATTGGCCATTCTTACAAGCTGAACCATCAAAATAAAGCTTCCATGGTACTACTTCAACTAGAGCAACATCGTTACCCCAATTGACATCTATGTGATGATCAACTATAAAATTAGCGACAATCTGGCCTTACATAGCCCTTAGGGGTTCATAAGCCAAATCATATTCAATCAAAGTGTATGCCCACTTTCCAATTCTTCCACTTAGAATCGGCTTTTGCAACATGTATTTTATAACATCGGTTTGGCAAGCGACAATACATATAGTAGGGAGAAGATAGTGACGTAACTTGGTACATGCGTAATAAAGTGATAAACATAAGCGCTCCACAAACACGTACCTGGTTTCGGCATCTAGCAGGCGGCGGCTCAAGAATGTGATGATGCACTCTTTCCCCTCCACCTCCTGAGTTAGCACGGCTCCTATCATGCTATCTTCTGTACCGATGTACAACTAAAAGGGGATTCTGGCCTTTGGTGCTCTTACTACGGGCGGTGATGACAAGCACTCTTTAATCTTTTCAAAAGTGTTTTGCTGACTTGCCCCCCAAGTGAACTCGGCTTCACTCTTCAGCCGAAGTATAGGGACAAAGGAATCAATTTTGCTAGATAAGTTAGATATAAAGCGACGCAAATAATTCATCTTGCCTAGCAACTTTTGCACATCTCTCTTGCTTGTCGGCGCTGCGAAATTTCTAATCTTCTCAAGCCTCTTAGGATCAATTTCTATACCTCTTTCATGAATCATGAATCCTAAGAACTTGCCTGTCGACACGGCAAAAGCACATTTGAGCGGGTTTATTTTCAAACCATACTATCGCATCCTATCAAAAGAAACTTTCAAATCGGCTAAGTGGTTTCCTATAGCGTCCGATTTGACTACAACATCATCTATGTATACTTCTAACATAACTCCTAACAGGTCATGAAAGATCAAGTTCATAGCACATTGATATGTAGCGCTAGCATTATTTATACCAAAAGTCATAACGACCCACTCGAACAAGCCGACAAAACCAGGGCATCGAAAGGTTGTCTTATAGACGTCCTCTTCAGCCATAAAAATTTGATAATAACCAGCGTTGCCATCAAGAAAAGTTAGTACCTTGTGTCCTGAAGCATCATTGATTAGCATGTCGGCTATTGGCATGGGATACTCATCTTTTGGAGTGGCCTTGTTTAGATCCTTGAAATCAATGCAAACTTGTATTTTGTTGCACCCTTTCTTCTCTACAGGCACAATGTTAGCAACCCATTCAGCATACCTGCATGGCCTAATAAACTCAGCCTTGAGTAACCGTTCCATTTCCTCTTTAACTCGGTCATAGACAGCCGAATTAAAGTGATGAGGAGGCTATTTATAAGGTCTAAACCCAGGTTTGATAGGTAGCCAATGCTCCACGAGCTCGTGGCTTAATCCGGGCATCTTGCTATACTCCCATGCGAAACAATCGACGTACGACCAAAGCAACTTTATTACTTTAGCCTTCTCATAAGCCTGCAAATGTTGGTTTACAAAAGTCGGCCTTGGGATGCTACCATCGCCTATGTCAACTTCTTCTAAAGGATCGGCCGACGCAAAACCTTGCCCTAGTTTTTCTACTTCGCTAAAGTCATCGATGGCCTCGGCAATACCATCTTTAGCGGACCGATATTGCTCTACACGAGACTTTAGCCAATCTAGATTAATTTTGCTAGACATGACAACTAATTTAGAAATAGTCGTGCTACACCAACTGGCTTTATAGACACTGGTATGAAGCGTCCTCCAGACATGCTAACGAAGTCGTAATCCGAAAGATCCCTACTTGATAAACATTCTACTTTGTTGTGGATGGCGTCAATGGATGCATCGGCCAATGCCACTTGGGTCGAAGTGTCCGCTAGTATGACCTCCACATCATCGTCGTCCCACTATATCAGGCATTGATGCAAAGTAGAAGGGATACAGCAATTTGCGTAAATCCAGTCATGACCGAGCAATATGCTATAATTACCTTGTACGTCAATGACGAAGAATGTTGTTGGCAACATTTTGTTGCCTACTGTCAACTCCATGGAGAGTACACCTTTGGCCTCAGAACTCTCGCCGTTGAAGTCGTTGAGCATTAGGTTAGTTTTCTTCAAATCCTCCTCGTTCCTGCCAAGTTTCTTCAATAGCGAGTAAGGCATTAGGTTAACAATGGCGCCACCGTCAACAAGCATTCTGGAGATCGGCTTCCAGTCAATGTGACCTCTAACATAGAGATGCTTTAGATGGCGAGCCGTATCCTCGGGTTTCTCAAAAATAGCGTTGCGCGGGCCGAGGTTCAACTCAGCGACCTCGGCCTCATCTTGTGGTAGGGAAAACTCGGCGGGCAGCATGACAACATTGATATCCATTGCCTGAGGTGCGGGCCCCTCAAAGACGGGTGAGTAATCGTCGTCGAGTGTGTCGTCGTCATTGTCACTTGGACTAGGAGCCGGGTTGGTTATCTCAACCGACTTGATCCTCCATACCTGTCTTGTAGCTGGCTGGGGGCGGATCTCCTCAAAGATGGTGTCTCGTTCCTCCTCGGCCTTTCTCTCACGCATCTCTTGTGCTCGTAGGTGTTGTAGGCATCTTTTCTATGATTTGGACATGCCCGGAGGTGCCCAAGATGGTTGTGGATTGGTACTAGGCGCCACTACCTTGTTTTGTGGTATTTGGCCAAAGGGGTATCATCCAGGCCGACCTCGCTTATTTCACAATCGTAGGGCCCTTCGCTACGACCCCTGCCAATCGGACCGGCCTCGTTTGGGCGATTGGACCAGGCTCCGACGTTGGCTTCGGTTGGAGTAGGGGACTTACCTCTGTCGGGCTTCGGCGAGGAGGCCTTCGGGATTGGGACTTCCTGAGACCCTACTCTGACTGTGATAGCTTCGGACTCCCTGTCCTTCGCCTCCTTATTCTCATCTTCCCTGGCTTCGTCCTATGCGAGTCGATTCGGAGGTACTACGGATAACCTGTGGATGATGTCTCCCTTCGCCGCATCTGTTTGTCCCTGCCAGTTGAAATAATCCGAAGGAAAACAAGGGACAGTGTTATGTTGTGAAGGATACTCTGGTTGTGATGTGTACAGAGCCCATGGGGTCCCCGCCCAATAGTATTGTGGAGGCATCGGTGGCTCTAGTGGCTTCGCTGACTGTGAGCCGAACCCATTACCAGGGGGGTTCGGCCAGGTCGACGGTATCTCGGACCATATCAACGAAGGGTCCTACCAGGCCAGAGGTATGTTTAGCCATTGTGGGCCGAAGCCTCCCGTCGGAGGGTTCGTCTAGAGCGGAGCTGGGTTCGGCCATTGGGGTCCGAACTCGTTCTGCGTAGGGTTTGGCCACTGGGCCCGAAAGCCACTGTACGGAGGGTTCGGCCACTGGGGTCCGAAACCACCGTGGGGAGTGTTCGGCCACTGTGGCTCGAGGTCACCGTGCGGAGGGTTTGGCCATTGTGGTCCAAAGCCACCCTCCGACTATTTTGGCCCCTTCGGTTGACTTAGTCTTTTTTGCGCGGGGGCCTGTTTCCTTAGCTTTTCTTTGGTGCTTGTTTAACAACATCTGATATGTCACCTTCGGCTTATTGCGAGCCCTAGCTAAAGGAGACATGTTGACATTCCGTTTCCACACTCCTACTTCAGGGTTCTTAGGTACAAGTGTGCGCGTACGTGATTCTCCAATAACGAATGTTTTCCCTTTAGTTGACTCAGCCTGCTCCGGCCGAATCAGCACTTTCTTTTCGTCGAGGTTGAGGAGCCATGCTGAATAGCGTGGGCCTCATGGCTCCAGAAGTGATGAGTCATTGTCAACGATAGTCAACAAGGACTGAAGAAGAGAAGAGATCTGCTGTTTCATGGGCTGCGTGTGACTCAGGTACACGGGCAGCGAGCGACTGTCGGGCAGAGGAGGCTGCGAAGTCGGGCTGGCCCAATCCGGGTGCATGGGCCAGAAGCAGTAGAAGACCCACTGGGCTGTTGACCAGGACTGACTCAGGTACACGGGCGGTGAGCGATTGCCGGGCTGAGAGAGCTGCGGGGTCGGGACGGCCCAATCCGGGTACCTGGTGCAAAGCTGGTGGAGGCTTTGTCAGTTTCGGCGTAAAACTGACAACCGTTGATTATGTATCCGACTGTCCAGAAGAATAGCTTCAGGATATGTCATCTGTTACTCTAGGCCCACGGTCAGTCAGTTGTGTCTGTAAAAATACCTAAGGGCAGTAGAGTCTTTTTCTGTATTTTTGAGTCTGTAAAACCCTAAGGGGCTGGTAGAATATTCCTAGTGTTGGGCTGCCTATAAATAGCACCCCAATCCCTAGGGTTTGTACTACCCCTTTGTGCTGAAATCAAATCCACCTTTTTGGGTCACTTTGTCTCCTCTCTCCTGTGTGCGCCGCCAGGGCCTTCCTCACCCTGTTCTTGCATTCTTTTGGCTCAAATCTTTTTGGATGCATTTAATCTTTGGACTCTGGTGAATTAATTGCTTGCATTTTGTTTGGTTTGGGGAGTTATTGCCTTACCTACGGGCTGCTGAATTTATTCTTGAAGAGAAGCTTCTTCGGCTGGGTGTGTTCTTCACGGTGGTAGTACTAGTTCTTGCTGTTGCAAGTAGTACTGCTTTACTATAGCTACAGTGTTCGGCTGCAGCTTTTCACCTTCTATCGCCCAGCTTTTTGATCGAAGCTGACAGTCTCTTTTGCTTTTTCCTGGTGTGTCTGGCGAAGCTCGTTTCAGTGCGAAGCCCCTCAACTCCGTGAGGCAGGCTTCGATCGAACATCTTTAAAGACTTCGCTCAGACTTCGAACTTCGGTCTTTGTGTCTGAGTTGCTAGCTTCGAAGTTCTTCCTGTATTGGATAGCATCGCATACTTCGAACTAGCATACTCCGAATCTACCTGTTCGAAGTGCACACTTTGTTAGGCCTCGAAGTTGGGTTCGAAGTTTGTCTTTTCTGATAGACTTCGCTTGGATTTCTTTGTGGAGTGTCAGTCTTCGATTCTCCTTCCGAAGCTTTCCCTGTTCGAAGATAGAGTGTAGGCTTCGGACTTGCTTTTCTGTCGCGTGACAGACTTCGCTACTTTGTTCGAAGGTAGTCCGTCTGTTTTGTGTGTTCGAAGTTTTCTGTTCGAAGATTGTGCTTCGAAGCTCTCGGTTCAAGGTGTGTTCGAAGTTTTGTCTTCGAAGCCCTCACTTCGAAGCAGGCTCCGACTTTGTCACCTTGCTCCGAAGCTTTTGGTTCGAAGCTGTGTTCGAAGTCCTGTCCTTGAAGTACACACTTCGAACCAGGCTCCTGCACTGTTTTTACTTCGCTCCGAAGTACACTTCGCTTCTTCACACTTCGAACCAGGCTCCTGCACTGTTTTTACTTCGCTCCGAAGTACACTTCGCTTCTTACCACTTCGAACTAGGCTAGACAGTGACACCTTCGGCACTTCGGACAGACTTCGTCATCAACCTCCGAAGCGGACCTCGACGTGTGAAGGGGGCTTCGCCAAGTTCCGAACAGGAGACAAATTCGGACAGTAACTTCTCTTTTCTTTGTATACATACTTAGATCATTTCATTGAGAAGTTTAGGCCTTTTACAAATTGTTCATCTGCCTAGTTGCACCACTTTAGTCTTTACACTGTTTATCATCAGTTGCTTCTAGGTTAGAAACCTTTAGACTTAGGCCTTCTGTTTATTTTCTGCTGAGTAGTATTTTGAGGTGCATTGGGTATTGGGAACAGGCCATTGATTCGAAAGAATTTTTAAGGCGCCCATTCACCCCCCCTCTGGTCGCTACTTTCGGTCCTACAAGTGGTATCAGAGCGAGGTTAGGGTTTTTCCATACCTTAACCGGTTCTAAACCCCAGTAGTGACTATGACGTCTCCTGGCAAGGTCCCGTCCTTGGAAGCCTATGGCTATAATTATTGGAAGACTCGCATGCGAGCCTATCTCATGAGCCAGGGTTCGGACATATGGGACATTTGCGTTCACACCACTTTTGTCATTCTGCCAGTTACTGAGCAAGGTACTGCTGGTATCATTGCTCAGCATCTGAGCAACAGTAAGGCTGTGAACATTTTATTTTCTGGCTTAGGTCCCACTGAATTTGAGCGAGTGAGTCATCTCTCCAATGCGAGAGAGATCTGGGCTACCCTCAAGGCACACCATGAGGGAACAGCACAGGTCAAGGCTCGGCTCTATCAGACCTACCGGCGTGAATATGAGAATTTCACACAGAAGCCGGGTGAATCTGTTGAAGCTTTGTTTGGTCGTTTTCAATCGATCATTAACAAGCTTCGGGACAACAAGGCTGAGGGTGCTCAGTTAGTCTCAGATCATGAGCAGGCGCTCAAGGTTCTTCATACCTTGGATCCAAAGATCTGGGAGATCAAGGTATCATCTATCGTTGAGAGTACTTCATACGATACCTTGACCATTTCTGAGTTATTTAGCAAGCTAAAGGCCACTGAGGTAGATATCCAGTTGAGATCAAATCTCACTGGCTCTGGATCAAAATCCCTGGCCCTTGCTACACCTTCAGTTGATTCTTCTGCTGTGAGCTGTGCTGGGTTCTCTTTGATGTCTATCACTGAGGACCAGCTTGAGTTGTTGGGAGATGATGATTTGTGTCTCTTTAACAACCGGGTGCGTCGTGTCTATGATAAAAGAATGTTCAAAAGACACGGCACAAAATCCGGATGCTTTGAATGTGGTGATCCAGGACACTTCATCGCCGACTGCCCCAAGCGCAGTGGATACAAGAAGGGCACCGGCAATAGCTTCCACAACTCCGGCAAGCATGAGAGCCCCTCCTACACCAAGGGCAAGCCGAAGACCCGGTTCTTCAAGAAGGCCCTGAAGGACTACCGGCGAGAGAACAAGAAGCGCGACAAGGCCTTCTTCGCCGAGATGGAGAAGAGCTACTCCAAGAGATCCACGTCTTCTTCCTCTTCATCGAGCTCAAGTGATGAGGAGATCACCATCAAGAAGGGGAAGGACAAGGATGATCCGGCGGGCCTCTGCTTCATGGCCTTCGGAGACAAGCCGAAGAGCCGCTCACACCAGCGCCGAAGATCCCGCAAGAGTTTCTGCTCCATGGCTCTTGGGGATAGAGAAGAAAAGAGCTCCTCCGACGACTCCGACGACGACGATAGCAAGGTATCATCTTATGAGCGCGAAATTGTAGATTTACTTGAGAGCAATCGTCAGGAGTTGAAGTATCGGGAGAAACTGCTTAGGGGGGCTAAGAAAAGGATAGACGAGTTAGAGAGTGAGCTTGCCGTGGCCAACGGAAGAATTGAGAGTCTATCTTCTTCCCCTTGCTTGGGTGATAGCAGTGAGTGCCCGAAGTGTGAGGTGCTTCTGTGTGACCTGTCGACTTTGAAGTCCAGGTACACAGAAAGGGTTGATGAGAGGGACGCTTTGGCCACTGAGCTTGAAAGCGCTCAGCAGGAGCTGAAAGATGCTCACGCCACTGTCGTCGCACCCTGTGTTGATTGCCCATCTCATCTAGCTGCCTTAGCTGAGCTGAAATCCAAGGGCGATGAGCATTTGGGTGATTTAGAGAGGTTGAGGGCTGAGCTTGCGCAGACTAGGCTAGAGCTTGAGACATTGTCAGTTCCACCCACTGTCTGTGAGAACTGTCTGTCTCTTAGAATGGAGCTAATTAAGCTAAAAGCCGGAAAGTCTGTCCAAGTAGAGAATGAGTGTGAGACCTGCTTGTCTCAGGTGGAGGTTCTAGCTTCCGTGAGAGAGGAGCTAGCAGATTCTCAGAATGAGAACTTTTACCTCCGTTCTATCCTGAGTTGGATCAGTGCCAGAGAGCCACAGCTTGGCATGATGATCCAGCAGTTCAAGAGGAAGGATGGTTTTGGAGTAGGTTACACCTACACCAAGGCTGACTTTGAGAGTGCCCTCAGCCGGGCAGTGGAGTGGAGTAAAATGACTCCAGAGCAGAGGTATCCCAAGACTCACTCCACTGAGACCTCCCAGGCTTGTCAGCCCAAGGATGGAGTGATCCATGAACCACCCAAAGCTCCACCCAAGAAGCCTATCTGGGTTCCTAAGCCCAAACACCTCCACACTACGCTTGACTCTCTTCCTGGACCCTCTCAGCCCAAGAAGACCACACCAAACGCTACCAAGCCCAAGAACCCCAAGCCTCAACCACATCCCAAGAAGCCTACCTATCATTGTGAGTATTGTCAGAGAGACGGGCATCTTGCGGAGTTTTGCTTCAGGAGGAAGCGGGTTGAGAGAGCAGAGAGGGCTCGTAGTGATCAGGTGCAGTTCTACCAGCAGGGTGGTAGACTGCGTGTTCCTCGGCGCGGGGAGAGGTTGGAGGCCAGGCCGCGTCGTGTAGGTGGTGGTAGAGGAGACGGCTTTCTTGCCCGTGCTCCAGTTGGTGGTGTTCGTTCCGGCAGAGTTCCAGACCGTGTTGGCTACGGTTCTGGACCTCGTGGCCGCAGGGTTAGGAAGGACCGTGGACCGCGCTTTGAGCCGCGTTTTGGTCCAAACTCTTTTGATGGTTTTCGCTTTCCATCTTTTGAGCAGATGGCTCGACACTGGTTTAGCTCTTTTGCTAAACCTAGTGCCGGACCATTTGCTCCCACTTACAGACATTGATTGTGCAGGACCGGGGACTGGAGGATGTTTGGATCATGGACTCAGGATGCTCTCGCCACATGACGGGACATCGCAGATGGTTCTCCAGTCTCACTCCCCCGAGCTCCAAAGAGTACATCACGTTCGGGAACAGCGGTCAAGGGAAAGTAAGTGGAATAGGCTCAATTAGCATTTCAGACCATTTCTCTTTAAAAAATGTTGCTTTGGTTAAAAATCTGAACTTTAATTTAATCTCTGTTTCGCAACTTCTTGAGGATGGTTTGGAAGTGCGTTTTAAGAAGGGCAATTCTTCTGTGGTTGATTCTAGAGGGTCTTTGGTTTGTCAGATTTTACCCTTCGGTAAAGTTTTTCGAATTGACTTCTCTAGTTCTTTTGGCCCTTCTCGCTGTTTGATTGCTGGATCTTCTTCTGAGCTCTGGAAGTGGCATAGGAGGTTAGGTCATTTGAGTTTTGATCTGCTAGTCAGGTTAAGCTCTATGGATCTCATCCGAGGATTGCCCAAGCTTAAAATGGAGAAGGATCTAGTTTGTCATCCCTGTCGTCATGGGAAAATGGTTGCCGCTTCTCACTCACCTGTGACTCAGGTGATGACTTCGTATCCAGGCGAGCTTTTACATTTGGACACTGTAGGTCCAGCTCGGGTACGCTCAGTCGGTGGGAAATGGTATGCACTTGTGATTGTTGACGACTTTTCTCGTTTCTCGTGGGTTTTCTTTTTGGAGTCTAAGGATGAAACATTTCAATTTGTCCATGACCTGATTTTGAAGCTGAAGAATGAGAACAATGGCCGGATGCGAGCAATTCGCTCCGACAACGGCTCTGAGTTCAAGAACTCTCAGTTCGTCAGCTTCTGTGGTGATCAGGGTCTGGACCATCAGTTTTCTTCTCCTTACACTCCCCCACAGAACGGCGTTGTGGAACGAAAGAACCGCACGCTAGTTGAGATGGCCAGGACGATGCTCGACGAGCACAGGACTCCTAGGCGTTTTTGGGCTGAAGCCATGAACACGGCTTGCTATCTTGCCAACCGTATTTTTCTTCGAGCTTACATTGGTAAGACTTCATATGAGTTGCGGTTTGGCAGACAGCCCAAGGTGAGCCACTTGCGAGCGTTTGGCTGCAAGTGCTTTGTGCTCAAGAAGGGAGGGCATTTGGACAAGTTTGAGTCTCGTTGCTGGGATGGTATTTTTCTTGGATATGCATTGCATTCTCGAGGCTTCCGTGTTTGGAACCTCGAATCCCAGCTGCTTGTCGAGACATGTGAGGTTTCTTTTGACGAGTCCTTGCCTTCTTTGACTCCTTCTTTTGAGCTTTCTGGTGATGATGAGCTCGGAGAGTCCATCTTCGAAGAAGATGAGGATACTCCAGCTGCTGTTGAGGGCGGGCCTTCTGCATCCCCCGCAGAGCCCACACCTTCTGTGACTTCGACTGATGATGAAGGCGGACCTCTGATCACTTCTTCCACTTCGATCGAGCCCCTTCAGTCGAGTCCAGAGGTGCCAGCTGCTGACTCCGGTGAGGTGACTTCAGATCACCAGGGAACCCGAGCAGTTCAGCGTGACCACCCCTCAGAGCTCATCATTGGTGATTTGACTGAGAGGACTTTGCGTTCTTCTGCCTCTCTCGCTGTGTTTGCTGAATCTGCGTTTGTTGCATCTTTTGAGCCCAGAGACATTTCTCATGCTCTTTCTGATTCTAATTGGATTAATGCTATGCAAGAAGAGCTTGAGAATTTTGTCCGCAATCGGGTTTGGACACTAGTTGAGCCGCCACCAGGATGCAACCCCATAGGCACCAAGTGGGTATTCAAGAACAAACAAGGTGGAGATGGGGTTGTGGTGCGCAACAAGGCTCGACTAGTTGCCCAGGGTTATTGCCAGAAGGAAGGTATTGACTTCGAAGAAACCTTCGCTCCTGTTGCCCGTCTTGAGTCCATTCGTATCCTTCTAGCTTTTGCCGTTTCAAAGGGTTTTAAGCTTTTTCAAATGGACGTTAAGAGTGCTTTTCTGAACGGGTTCATAGAGGAGGAAGTATATGTTAGGCAACCCCCTGGTTTTGAGAACCCTAAGTTTCCTCGACATGTTTTTAAGTTGCACAAAGCTTTATACGGGTTGAAGCAAGCCCCCAGGGCTTGGTATGACCGGTTAAAGCAGTTTTTGTTGGGGAAGGGCTTTGTGATGGGTTCTGTGGATAAAACTCTTTTCCTGCTCAGAGATGCTTCAGATTTCTTAGTCGCTCAGATTTATGTGGACGATATTATTTTTGGCGGTACTACTGATTCTCTTGTGTCCAAGTTTTCTGAGCAGATGCACAGTGAGTTTGAGATGAGCCTCATGGGTGAGCTTAAGTACTTTTTAGGGCTCCAGATCAAGCAGACCAAGGACGACACCTTCATCCACCAAGGTAAGTATACTCGTGACATGCTTAAGAAATTTGACTTTGGTGGTGAATTGAAGCCGCAGATGACCCCGATGGGTACCTCCGGAGGTTTGGACAAGGACGAGAGCGGTGTCAAGGTCAATGAGAGAGAATTTCGAGGGATGATCGGTTCGCTGCTGTACTTAACAGCAACAAGACCAGACATACAGTTCGCCGTGGGACTTTGCGCGCGTTTTCAGTCTTCACCACGCGCGTCTCACCGGCAGGCTGTCAAGCGCATTTTCAGGTATCTCACCTATGCGTCTGATCTTGGTCTTTATTATTCAGCATCATCATCACTTGATTTATCTGGCTTTTCGGACGCCGACTTTGGTGGGTGCCGGTTGGATCGCAAGTCGACTTCCGGTACTTGCCAGTTTCTTGGTTCTTCCCTTGTATCTTGGTCTTCTCGAAAGCAATCTGGAGTTGCTCTTTCGACCACAGAGGCCGAGTACGTAGCTGCTGCCAGCTGCTGCTCACAGATGGTTTGGATGATTTCTACTCTACGAGACTTTGGGTTGCTCTTTCCTACCAGGGTTCCATTGTTTTGCGACAGCACGAGTGCTATTAGTGTAGGGAAAAACCCATGTCTCCATTCAAAAACCAAACATATTGATGTGCGCTTTCACTTCTTGCGGGATCAATATGAGAAAGGTGTCATTGACCTTGTTCATGTTGATACCCATCATCAGTTGGCTGACATTTTTACCAAACCCCTAGATCAGTCTACATTTGAGCGTTTACGAGGGGATTTGGGTGTTGTGTATCCTTTCTAGGATATTTTGCGTCAGTTTTCCTTCTTCCTTACTCTTTTCTTGAGTCTTTTTGTGTGTGTTCATATCATACATATTCACATATCACACTTTTGAGCTTGCTTCTGTTATATGATTGAACTGCTTTACTTATTCTAGCAGGTATATGCTTCTGATTACTTGTCGATGATCATGCTTTTGCTTCAGTTCAAATGATATGTCTGATATCTGTCATATGCATGGCTTTTACGTTTTCAACTTGAAAACTGTTCACCACTGCTTCTGGTAACTAGCATGTGTAGGCTGAGTGCTTTTGCTATCTGTTGCATGCCTTGTAGCCAGTTCATCACATAGATGCAGATATGCAACTTGGACATCTTTATGCTTTTAACATGGAAAATGTGCTATCCCAATGATAAAAATCAAAAATGAATGAAAATTCCATGCCTTTTTATGCTTAAAGTTGAAAAGATCCAAGTGGGTTTGCTTTGTCGCATTGCACTGTTCTGGACTGCGTACCATTGCACTTTGGTATGAACTAGGACACTGTAGTGTTTGCCAAGACCAATGTCTTAAGCTTCTGATGGTCCATTTCTGGCCTAGGCTTGACTTGGTCGGTTAGCATAAGGTTTGACATGCAAATAACCCTTGGCACAAATGACAAAGGAAAATGAAAAAGCCTGAACTTTAAAAAGATACCAAGTTTGCTGAAGCACTTTGTTTTGAATGACGCTTATCTTGGTAGATATCAGTTAGCTTCTGCATCTCATGCTTTACCTTGCTGGGTTACTAGAAAATGTGGTGATGCTTTTGTTTGCAAAAACTGAAAAATGCGTGCTAAATGACTTTCTTTCGATATCATCTCTTGCACTGATCATGCCATGTGTCTTAGACAGTATCTCTTTTGCTATACCTGTTAGATACTGTATTTGCAGTCAATCATATCTGAGAAGCATGCCTTCTTCACTCCACCTGCACCCCAATTGCATTCACTGCATATTTTGAGGGGGAGTTGCTTTTCAGGGGGAGTTCGCTTTTCGAGTGCTTGATGAGTTCGCTTGTCAACAAGGGGGAGAAAATTGGGATCAGAGTTTAAGGGGGAGTTCTTACTCTGTTGATATCCTTGTTGTTCTGAAATCGCACTCACTTTGAGCTTTTGTGTTTTGGTTAACCATAATGACCGTTTCTTGCTTTTGTTTGGCTTTTGGTCATTAGGGTTAAACTTTTACCTTATTTTTCTTCTTCTTTGTTCTCTTGTATTTTGTTTTCGTGTTTCCACATTTGGTTCACAGGTGCTGAAGAGCTGAGAATTGAGAAGTGTTGACAATGCACTCATCAAGGGGGAGATTGAGGAGCCATGCTGAATAGCGTGGGCCTCATGGCTCCAGAAGTGATGAGTCATTGTCAACGATAGTCAACAAGGACTGAAGAAGAGAAGAGATCTGCTGTTTCATGGGCTGCGTGTGACTCAGGTACACGGGCAGCGAGCGACTGTCGGGCAGAGGAGGCTGCGAAGTCGGGCTGGCCCAATCCGGGTGCATGGGCCAGAAGCAGTAGAAGACCCACTGGGCTGTTGACCAGGACTGACTCAGGTACACGGGCGGTGAGCGATTGCCGGGCTGAGAGAGCTGTGGGGTCGGGACGGCCCAATCCGGGTACCTGGTGCAAAGCTGGTGGAGGCTTTGTCAGTTTCGGCGTAAAACTGACAACCGTTGATTATGTATCCGACTGTCCAGAAGAATAGCTTCAGGATATGTCATCTGTTACTCTAGGCCCACGGTCAGTCAGTTGTGTCTGTAAAAATACCTAAGGGCAGTAGAGTCTTTTTCTGTATTTTTGAGTCTGTAAAACCCTAAGGGGCTGGTAGAATATTCCTAGTGTTGGGCTGCCTATAAATAGCACCCCAATCCCTAGGGTTTGTACTACCCCTTTGTGCTGAAATCAAATCCACCTTTTTGGGTCACTTTGTCTCCTCTCTCCTGTGTGCGCCGCCAGGGCCTTCCTCACCCTGTTCTTGCATTCTTTTGGCTCAAATCTTTTGGATGCATTTAATCTTTGGACTCTGGTGAATTAATTGCTTGCATTTTGTTTGGTTTGGGGAGTTATTGCCTTACCTACGGGCTGCTGAATTTATTCTTGAAGAGAAGCTTCTTCGGCTGGGTGTGTTCTTCACGGTGGTAGTACTAGTTCTTGCTGTTGCAAGTAGTACTGCTTTACTATAGCTACAGTGTTCGGCTGCAGCTTTTCACCTTCTATCGCCCAGCTTTTTGATCGAAGCTGACATTCTCTTTTGCTTTTTCCTGGTGTGTCTGGCGAAGCTCGTTTCAGTGCGAAGCCCCTCAACTCCGTGAGGCAGGCTTCGATCGAACATCTTTAAAGACTTCGCTCAGACTTCGAACTTCGGTCTTTGTGTCTGAGTTGCTAGCTTCGAAGTTCTTCCTGTATTGGATAGCATCGCATACTTCGAACTAGCATACTCCGAATCTACCTGTTCGAAGTGCACACTTTGTTAGGCCTCGAAGTTGGGTTCGAAGTTTGTCTTTTCTGATAGACTTCGCTTGGATTTCTTTGTGGAGTGTCAGTCTTCGATTCTCCTTCCGAAGCTTTCCCTGTTCGAAGATAGAGTGTAGGCTTCGGACTTGCTTTTCTGTCGCGTGACAGACTTCGCTACTTTGTTCGAAGGTAGTCCGTCTGTTTTGTGTGTTCGAAGTTTTCTGTTCGAAGATTGTGCTTCGAAGCTCTCGGTTCAAGGTGTGTTCGAAGTTTTGTCTTCGAAGCCCTCACTTCGAAGCAGGCTCCGACTTTGTCACCTTGCTCCGAAGCTTTTGGTTCGAAGCTGTGTTCGAAGTCCTGTCCTTGAAGTACACACTTCGAACCAGGCTCCTGCACTGTTTTTACTTCGCTCCGAAGTACACTTCGCTTCTTCACACTTCGAACCAGGCTCCTGCACTGTTTTTACTTCGCTCCGAAGTACACTTCGCTTCTTACCACTTCGAACTAGGCTAGACAGTGACACCTTCGGCACTTCGGACAGACTTCGTCATCAACCTCCGAAGCGGACCTCGACGTGCGAAGGGGGCTTCGCCAAGTTCCGAACAGGAGACAAATTCGGACAGTAACTTCTCTTTTCTTTGTATACATACTTAGATCATTTCATTGAGAAGTTTAGGCCTTTTACAAATTGTTCATCTGCCTAGTTGCACCACTTTAGTCTTTACACTGTTTATCATCAGTTGCTTCTAGGTTAGAAACCTTTAGACTTAGGCCTTCTGTTTATTTTCTGCTGAGTAGTATTTTGAGGTGCATTGGGTATTGGGAACAGACCATTGATTCGAAAGAATTTTTAAGGCGCCCATTCACCCCCCCTCTGGTCGCTACTTTCGGTCCTACAGAGGTCGACGGTGTTCACGGGAAAGGGGTCTTTGTCCACCTTCATCCTTAGATTGGGGTCTATTTTCAATCGTCCTTCCTCTATGGCCGATTAAACCTGTCGATGAAAAACATTGCAGTCGTTAGTATAATGCGAATGCGAATCATGCCACTTACAGTATGGGCGTTTCTTTTGCTCGTCGTCAGGAGGAATGACTTGGCCTTTAGGCAACCTGAGAAGCTGGTTCTTCAAGAGGAAATCAAATATTTTATCACACTTAGTTATATCAAACGAGTATTTGACTTCGCTAGGCGATTCTTGGTAGGAGACGGCCGTAACTCAGAGAAAGTAATGGGTTTTCTCTTAGCGTTCCAAACCCATTCGGATGCGTACATGTAAGCTGAATCTTCTTCCTCCTTTGACTCTTCCTCGTCGGAGTGCTCCATGACGTGGACTTCAGCCCTAGGTTTGTTAAATGTTTTAATAAACTTTTTATCTTTGGCTCGGCCTTCCTGGACCAGGGCCTGTTGTAAGACTTGGCTAACTTCTAAAAAGTGTTGGTTGTCTAGTCTCTCTTTAATTTCAGAATGCAGCCCACTAAAAGCTAGATCTGCCAAATCCCTTTCCGAAATATTAAGACTAAAACACTGGTTCCTGGTATCTCGAAAGCGCTTGATATACTCAGAGGTGCTCTCGCTAGATTTCTGTCTAACCGACGTCAAGTGTGAAAGCCTAAGTTCTGTTTCACCTGTGTAAAAGTAGTCATGGAATTTTTGTTCTAATTCATCCCACGTTTGGATAGAGTTCAGCGGGAGCGCTAAAAAACAAGTGAAAGCGGTGCCGGATAGTGAGAGAGAAAATAGTCTAAGTTTTAAAGCATCCGACCCACTAGCTTCTCCACACTGTGCTAAAAACTGACTGACATGCTCTAGTGTGGTTTTGTTACCCTCACCGTCGAACTTGGTGAATTCAGGGACTCTATAGCCGTGAGGGTAAGGTAGTGTGTCGAAATGGTCGGGGTATGGCTTTCGGTAAACCCTAGCTCGACCCCTAGGGACGAAATCGGTGCACTCCCTTACATTGCGCGGATCCGCTCCTCAATGTCATCCTGGCCTACTACCTGCTCACGTCTCTCATGTGGGGGCGCGACACGTGGCGGTATGTCGGCGTGTCGGCCGTGGGGTTCTTCCTCATGCGCTAGCTCGGGATGTATGACGTGTTCGGGCCTATGCGCTTGTGTATGTTGCGTGGGCAGCGTGGGAAAAACTAGCACTGGTGTAGGTGGAGGTGGTGGATGGTAGGCGGTGCTAGTCTGGCCGTAAGCATAGTGTCTGGTCTTGGCCATGGATATCGAGGCTGGAGATGCAATGGCTTTGTCGGTACTACCGTCAGTTCTATTATAAATGTGATTTATCAGAGGTATGCTAGCAATCGGAGCTGAAGGTACGGCCTCAGTAAAGTCGAACCTTCTAAGTGTCGCCTCTACCTGGGAGCTAACTGCCGAATCTAAACGGTTGGCTAGCGAAGCGCTAACATCTTGGTCTACCGATGCAGCTATGTTTTGCTCAATCTCTAGAGAAGATAAATGAGGCGATACTAGTGTTACCTGGGTCCGAGCGAGGTTGGGGATGCTGACATCACGCTTGATGAAGCCTGCACGTGTCTTGACGTAGCTACCAAGCATGAGGTCTTTGAGTGCCTTCATCTTTGTCTCGATCTCTGCTCGGTCTTATATGGGAATATCTTCAAGGGTAGGCGTCATGATGTTGCGGTTGTCGATATCTATGCCCCCCATGGGATCCATCGGCAATGTAGATGTAGTAGTCGTTGTAGACGTACCAACGGCCAATGTAGATGTACCTGTCATGTTGTCGTAGCCTTCCCCGGCGGAGTCTCCAAAAAGTGTGTTGACATGAAAACGTGCCCCGCACTTGGGTCAGTTCGACAATCCAAAAGTGTGCGGATACTTAGGGACAAGCCTAAGCATAACACAACACTGACGTCATGTTCCGACTACCCTTAACAGTGGCAAGAGGGGTGGATTCGCCAGGTAATCAGATCACACAGAAATAATCCAATTAGCCAAAAAGAAATATATTAAATAATATAAGTCAGCAAGCTGACCGGAGCCTAACTGATTCGAGGTGTACCGTTCGAAGGGTATTGCCGAAGGGTACCTTCGGCGTCTGATGTGAAGGGTCTCACTGAAGGTAGTCTTCAGCGTTCGTACTAATCTGGCCGAAGGCAGGCTCCGAACATATCTCGATGCGAAATCATCTCCGAACATCGGGGTTCGGCGCGAAGTCTCTGACACGACAAAATATCTCCAACGCAACGCACTGGCGTGACTTCGTCCGACGCGGGGTGCAAATGTGGTGAATCCTGTATTGATGAAGCCTTCTACAGAGCATGCTGGCGTGTGGGACTCGGTCAAACCGACAACAGCGTGACGGTCTAGCACGGGTAGTCGAAGCAGTGTTCCCGCCGAAGGGTGTTCTGGAAGCCTTTGAAACTAGCCTCCTAGCTTCGAACACGTTCGATGAAGGGGCTCTAAACATGGAAACCTGCAACAGAACAGAGATCAAGTGCCAATTCGGCCTGGAGACCGAATTTGCTAAGTGTTGCAGTAGGGAAACGAAGGTAGCAATTTGTTACGTAGATTAACGGATACTTCACAGGTGAAGTAACAAGGAGATAGCAATCTGTTACGTAGATTAACAGGTACTTCACGAGCGAAGTAACAAGGACTACCACTGTTTCGATGTGGCCGATGGAGGGCTTCCAGGCAAACCCACGAAGGTTGCAGAAAGATAATTAAAAGTAAAAGTACAGTTCAAAGCTAGGGCTTTGTGATTGATTTGTGTTTTGGGGGGTTAATGAACCGGCCTCACCCCTATATTAATCTCTAATATTAATCTGGTAGGATTCGGCCTAATCAAACTTAGGGATAAAATTAGCCAGAATTAGACTCAAACTCTATCTCTGGAAATCAGCCCGAAGTGGGCCTTCGGTAAGGCCTGCCGAAGCCTGCTCCTTGGTCCGAAGCTTTGGTGAGGCAGGCCTCCGAAGGCCTTCAGGCCGAAGGTAGTAGGCCAATGGAAGGCTTCCAAAGCCCAAGGCTCAATGGGCCTTCGGCCCTATAGGGCTTCGGGTCGATCCAGGACATGTGTATTTTTGGCCCAAATTACCAAAATTGATATTTTGATACTCTTGACCATTTAATGCCATTTTTGCTATCAACAGAAACGCTTCCATCGGCCAAATGCCGACGGAAGTTAGCGTTTTGCCAATGGAAGTTGGCTTCTTCCGTCGGTATTGAGCTAACTTCCGTCAACTTTGGCCGACGGAGGTTCCCTGTTTTCTTGTAGTGCAGGTACCCTTTCTGACTTTGTTTTTTGTCATGCCTCATGAATTTATCTTCTTCTTTGTAAAGTGTGTCTTCTTTCTTCAGTCAACACCACTCACTCCTCTGGCTAAGCAAGTTGAGACTGCCATTGATGTGCCTTCATTGGCTCGGGTATGTTTGCCTCTTTGTACTGCATGCCTGCTTTGTGTTCTGGATGCCTAATGTTCTTTCCTATTCAGCCTTCCTCCCCTGTCATCGTGCCTCCTCGGGTGGGCGATGACCTGGTCGATGCCCCATCATCCCCGCCTGCCAGAACCGCTATGTGGGAGTCCATGTTTGGAATCAGCACGCCAGGGGTCATACTGGTGGGTTCTGGCGTATCGGCTAATGTAGTTGATGTTACCGTAGCCGCAGAAACCAATACCCTAGTGGGTGCACCAATTGATGCTAGGGTCCTTCCTGCCTCGAGCCCTTGTCAGGTACCTCACTTGCTTTCATCTTCTTTTTGCCTTCTGTGTAGCTAACATCTACTCCGAATGCAGTCGACATCGAATGTTGTGGGACCATCTACCCCAAAGGTAGTCTTGAAGAGGAGGGTCGCACACTCTTCTGGTGACTGACGATGATGTCATTGTTTCTTTTGACGATAGCGCCCCACGATCGGCCATTCCTACCAAGCCTACCGACATAAGCACTCTTGTACTTGCAGTCATAGATGTAGTTGGTTTTGACTTGACTTTCTTTTCTTTTTATTTCATTCTTTCACCCAGGAGTTCCCTTTCGATATTAGGCCATATCTAGAGGATGAAGTCACCAGTGCCCCTTCGTTGGCCGTGACTCAATTTCCCTCAGAGGTAAAGGGCGTGTTGTCGGACCTACTTCAATGTCTGGAGGATCTGGTGGAGGTCCTAGTCAACGAATTGGGGCCGATGCGGGGTTGCTTCAAAGACGTCCTGGATCGCCTCTATCTAAAGTTGGTTGATGCCCTCACACCGACTATATATCTAGAATTCCATCTGCCGGACGTGCAGCGGGCGGTGAGGTAGATGGCCGATCGTGCCAGCCATGCAGCGCAGTAGGAGGCAATCAAGGTCCACAATAAAGTGGTGCTCACCGAGGGCACCCTCCTGACCCGTATTGAGGATGAGTCGTCGGTCATATCGTGGGAGATCGATCAGCTATGGGTAGAGGAGGCTGATTTGATGTCGAAGCTCGATGGGGTCCAGACGAAGATCACCGACAAGGAAGGTGCTCTGGCTTCCTAGCCCGGATCGAGGCCCAGAGGCACCGTCTTGCTAGAGCCATTCGCCAAGCGCAGCGCTGACGCCAGGCTCTTCAAGACATCCTAGTATCGGATGCCGAAGACTGAGTTGTCCTTCGGAGTGTCAACGTGATCCGGCTGTGGGCGATCGAGGCCATCCGTCGGGCGCTTGCTTAGATTTTTGTAGAGTACTTTACTTGTAATCTTTGACCCTCAGACCTAATCTTGAATGTTTCGTATCAAAGGGCGATGCCTCCGCATCGTCCATCTCAAGGCGATACCATCAGTACCGGCTGTCTTGTGTGTAGTCCTTTAGGTATTTATCCAAATGCTCGGAAAATACTTTTTCAAATACTTTCCATATAAATCTTTCCTGAACACTTCACCATCTAATCCTTCAAGAAAATAGGCATTGCCAGGAACCACTCGATGTATTTGAAATGGTCCTTCCCAATTGGGTGACCACTTACCGAATCGATTGTCCTTGGACTCGATCGGTAGGCTAAGTTTACATACGAGTTCTCCTTGGTTGAATGACTTGGGCACCACTTTCTTGTTGTAGAACCTAGAAACCCTTGCATTGTTTTCTTTAACCTTCTTGAGGGCTCTCAATCGAACCTACGCCAGATCGTCTAGGACATCTATCATTAGATTCTAATAATCATCGGTTGTGAGTTGGCCCGGTAATGCAATCCTTTTTGAGCCAATATTATTCTCACACGGTAGCACTACTTCATGGTCGTATACTAACTGGTATGGTGGTACTTGAGTGGATCCGTGTCGCTCCATCTGATAAGACCAAAGTGCTTCTGATAAGGATCAATGCCAACGCTTCGGTTTCTCGTTGATTTTGTGCTTTATTAACTTGATTAAACTCTTGTTGGATGCTTTAGCCTAACCATTAGCCTATGCATAATACGGTGAGGAATTTAAGAGCTTGATTCCCATACCAGCTGCAAATTTCTGGAATTCCTCTGACACGAAGATGGTCCCTTGATCCGTGGCGACGGTCTGTGGAATCCCAAACCTATATATTATATGTTCTCTAATAAACTCAATAGCATCAGCAGAAGTAAATTTTTTGAGTGGAACGGCCTCTACCCATTTCGTGAAATAGTTTGTGGCTACCAATATGAACTTATGTCCTTTACTTGATGCTGGGTAGATTTGGCCGATCATATCAATGCCCCACCCTCTGAAGGGCCAAGGTTTGATTATCAAGTTCATTGCTGATGTGGGTGCCCTCTAAACAGCTCCAAACCATTGATATTCTTGGCATCCTTTATAATATTATATGTAGTCCTCCACCATAGTCGGTCAAAAGTAACCTGCCCTCCATAGCAACCATTTCACTTTCTGGGCTAACTAGTGTGTTCTGCATATGCCATCGTGTACCTCGCACATCACCAATTTGGCTTCCTCGATGCGTATGCATTTAAGGAGTACTCCATCGGTCGTCCGATGGTACAAATCTTCTCTGAGCGGAACGCTTCTTGTTGCTTGATATTTGAGTTTTCTTAGTGCCGATGTCGAAGGGTTCTTCAAATAATGAATGATACCATACCTCCAATCGTCGACCTCTATCTCCGGGATCTCCACCTCGATCGACCTGGCCGTCGGCTTATATCCTGATGTCGTCTAGGCCAAATTGTTTACTTCTGAGTTCCGCTCTCTCGATATATGAGTAAGAGTTATGTTTTCGAAGCTCGACATTATGGCTTGGCACCGATCATGATATTCTTTAAGCATGTCATCCTTGCACTCATACTCGTTTGACAGCTGCTTCATTATTAGTAGAGAATCTCCCATGATTTCTATCATATCGACGCCCACTTCTTCCAATAGTTGCCACCCTTTCAATACTGCTTCGTATTCAACCTATTTATTGGTGGAGAAGGATTTGATAGTGTATGCAAATTCAAATTGTGCCCCCAGGGGGAGATGATTACTAGGCCTAGACCACATCCATGTCAGCACATCGATCCGTCGAAGAACAAAGTCCATGGTGTCGGCTCAACATGAGTCACTGCCTCATCCGTGTGTTGGATTATGAAATCGGCTATTGCTTGCCCTTTATTGCCTTAGCCGATTCATACCTGAGGTCAAATTCAGTGAGAACAAGGACGCACTTTCCGATACGCCCCTTCAACACTAGGGTAGATAGGACATACTTAATGCCATCATCCTTACAAATCACCGTGCACTCTAACGGTAGCAGGTAGTGTCTTAGTTTGGTGCATGAGAAGTGTAGGCATAGACAGAGCTTTTCCACCGCGGGGTAACGGGTCTCGTCATCTAGTAATCTTCTACTGAGGTAGAAAATCACTCTTTCCTTCTTGTCAATCTCCAGTACCATGACCGATCCGATGGCTTGATCATCGATTAACAAATATAACCTAAATGGACCCCTTTTTGCGGCGGCATCAGCACTGGCGGTGAGGCTAAATACTCTTTGATCTCATGAAATGCCTTCTGCTGCTTCTCTCCCCATATGAATTTCTGGTTGGGCTTCAACTTTAATAGCGGAGTGAATGACTCTATTCTCCTTGAGAGATCAGCTATGAATCTTTTGAGAAAATTTATCTTCCCGATCAGCGACTGCAACTTGATTTTATTGGTAGGGTGTTAGGTATTCTTGATCACTTCAATACTAAGTTGGCTAATATCACTTCCTCTTTCATGCACAATAAAACCTAGAAATTTTCCCGTCGATGCACCAAAGGCACACTTCTCGAGGTTCATCTTTAGTCCATATTTTATAGCTCTCTGTAGGACCTAGCGTAGATCGGCCACGTGGTCTTAGGTACTGCTTGACTTCACCACAACATCATCTATATATATTTCACCCAATAGGCCAATCAAGTCTTGGAAAATGTAATTCATGGTCCTCTAATAAGTCGCTCCGACATTCTTCAAGATGAAGGTCATCACCACCCACTCATAGACTCCAATAGCGCCTAGGCACCGGAAGGTCATTTTGTGGATGTCTTCGTTAGCCATGAAAATATGATTGTAGCCCGCTTTCCCATCCATGAAGCTAATAATCTTGTGACTCAATGCGGCATCCACTAGTAAGTCTGCGATCAGGATTGGGTTTCGTCTTTCGGGGTTGCTTTATTTAGATCTCTAAAGTCAACACATATTCTAATCTTCCCACTTTTCTTCCATACCGACACGATGTTGGATACCCACTCTACGTATAGGCTCGTCATTATGAATCCCATATCATATAGCCTTGTTACCTCGACCTTGATATCTAGATATATTTCTGCCTTGAAGCGTCGAGGTGATTGCTTAAATGGTCGATACCCTTATCTTATTGGGAGTCGATGCTCTACGATTGATCGGCTTAGCCTTGGCATCTCATGATACTCCCATGCGAAGCAATCCCGGTACTCTCGTAACAATGCGATCAACTCATTCTTTATTTTATCGGGCAGTTGGGCATGTATAATGGTTGGCCTCGGTCTATCACTGAGTATGATATCTACCTCCTATAGCTCATCGGTTGCGGTGAAACCTTGACTGAGTTTACCTTCTGCCTCGTCCATGCCACCTTCAAAGGGTAGGGTTGGGCTGCTCGTTGTTGATTGGTTTAATTCTATCATTTGGTACTTCGAGGAAGTCATCCTCCCAAGTCTTGCCAGACAGACAGACAATTCCTTCTATCTCATATGCCGATAAATCGGCTAAGACTGGTCATGGATGAATGATTCGAAAGAGGTCCCACCTAGCATGCCAAAAAGCCTGTTGGTGTAGTTTTTGGTCACACGCGTGGCCTAGGAGATCTGCTTAACTCCAGTGTAGGTCCTATAATCCTAGAAAAAAGAAGGTTCTGAGCATGCCAATCAGTTTAACCCTGCAATTGATAAGGAGTCATAAAGAACGATATTAGTAGCAACACTGATCAGCTATCAAGCCGATGGCTATGGTAAGAATAGGATAAACAGGAATGAACGAGCCTATCGACCATGGGGCCGACGACCATGCCCACGCTATCAAGCTGAACACTCTATCGCCTGATAGGATAGCATCTTTGTGGATCAAGGTCGATGAGCACCTTCCATACGGAGATGGGACATAGCGTGGAAACAGAGATAACATATCAGCTTGTACTCTGATAGAAACTAAAGAAAACATGCCAAATAACATATTCATATCATTAAGTCACCGTAATCGTAAGATCGGACCGAACCGAGACAGTCACCAATCATGATAAATCAACAACACTTCAATGCATCAAGCACACTTTATTTAGATGAATTGTACATAGCATGAACATGATAAAATAGATCAAGATGTCGGACTTAACCGATGAAGCCTTAAATTATGACACCTAATTTACATCAATCTAAGAGATAAAAAATGATGCAGCCTTAGACCTAGTAAAATATACCAAGATAAACCTGGCAGTCACACTGATCAGGTTGATACCCCTAAGAGATCGATACGATGCAGCCTCAAATAACCAATCTCAATTGATATGACTATCGGGGTGGTGGGACTCACCTCTTCGGCGGAGATCAAGATGATGCAGGTTGGTTCCAAGTGCCAAGTCCAGCTGGGATTAACCTTGGGAATCCAAGGGTGGCGATGCACCAAAAGTAGTAGTCTATAGGGATTGTTTGTGTGTGTAAACCTAGCTAATTAGATACATATTTATAGTCTGAAGACTTGCCATCCAAGTAATCCACATTGTAACTGATTCTAGATCATCCTTATCTTCTCTCTCTTTTATAGGATCCTGCATGTCCGGTCATATTGTAAAAATATAGACAGACTTCTTTGATCACCTTTGACCGGACCCATCTTTGACTTATGTTGACCACATGGCTTCCTTGGTGGGCCTTGGATCATACTAAATCTTAGCGTCAACATTGTTGTAGTCACCCCGCAAGCTAATCTGGGGTGACAGCATTGTGACTCACTCTTTAGGCAAGTCATTTGGGTGTTTTATAACTTGACTGAGTGTTACTCTTTGTACCATTTTTTATTCTAAGTTCTAATAAAATTTGACTGGTGTTCTTTCAGGGATGGGCCCACATGAATTCAAGGGTATGTAATTGAATACCCATTATTTTTGTAAAAAAATTATATATATAATGTATCCTATATGTATGCATCAAAAATAAAAAGAAATTCAATAAAAAAATCCACTCAGTTTTCAACTTATCATTCCCTATCGCACCCTGCGTTGGCCCAATAAGAAAAATTGGCCCACAGGCCCAATTGACCAATTAGGTAGGCAATAGCGTCAGCGGTGCCGTGGGTGGGGTACCGAGCAGTCGAGTACCCGGAGCAATCAGCACAATCGCGGGTGAGCCAGTCAGCCGGTGAGGAATTGGCATTTGGGAAATGAAAATTGTGATTACATAGTAATTTATTGAATTGGTCGATTTGTTATAGTAATTTGTCAATGTTTGTGATTTGTGAATTCATGGCAATGTGAATATGTTTATGTCACAATAGTTAGTAGTTAGCACTTAGCAATAGCATTGATATTTTTTCCATTTTAATTTTAGGTCTGAAACATGAAGAGAAAGAATAATGCCACTACTGATTTGAGAGCTTTCTTGGCAAGAGTTGCAAAGAAGAGAACCTAAACTAGAGAGTATGTGTAGGTATATGTCGCTTCCAACATAGATGATTTGCTGAATTCAAGTGGATTTAGTATAGTGTGCAAAAATATGCTATCAATAGTGTTAGTAGTGAAGCTGAAGAGAAATATAAATTAAAAATATAGATTGTTTATGACACCTAATACGTCGATCCGTGAATCCATTACATCAAACACCGCAGAGTTTATATAGATTGTCTATAATACTTAAGGCATAAAAAATTGCTATTAGGACATTTTGAATACTCATAGTCTAAATCCCGCGCCGTGTTCTTGACTGTTTGGGCGAAAAGAAAAGAACGAAAGAAATCTCAGGCGTTCCAAAACGGGACTAAAATTGATTTGCAAATTTCGTAGAAATGGGCTTGAATTCTTGTCCGTTCACATAATAAAGCCCAAATATTAGGTTTTTTGTAAGGGAAACCCAAAAATATTCGTAAACCATCAGAATGGAGGCCCGTGACGTTACAATCCACGAAAACTTTGAAAATTGGGCCCATTATAATATCCGCCCCTCACTGCTTAACCTTATCTTGGAGGAGACCGCCGCCGCCGACGACGACGACAACGAGATGGAGGCCGGCTTACGACTGCGCGCTCTCGGCCTCTGCTGCGGCCACCGCGGAGCGTTCCTCCCGGCCGCGCATGGCGGTCGGCTTCGCCGCCTCCAGCGCTGCGCGGCCACTGCATCGGCCTTCTGCTCCCGTGCGTGACGTGCTCGTCTCCTCCCTCTGGGGACCCCCGCGGCCGGCGGCCCCAGGCTGATGTTTCCGGCCCTCGTGTGTGTTTGCAGTCGCTGCGAGTGGAAACGGATCTACGGTTGGGCCTGTTGGGAGCGGCGCGGAGGTGGCGCGCGCTAAGAGGATGCTTCATGTGGTGCTGGTCTCCCCTCTGGTAACTGTTCGGTTTGCCCATTCGTTTCACCTCTTCAGTGCTCGAATTCGATGCATGCTGCATTTTTGAGTCCAATTGTACACACTGTTAGTTCTTTCCTGTGAATGCAAAAATGAGCGGTCCTACCATTCTAAGTTCAAATTGAGATGGGTGTGGCATAGAATCAGTTATGGGTAGTGTAGTGTAGTTGTACGTTGCAGTTGACATGATGATTTACTGATCTATGCCAGTGAAAACGATTGGAGGAGAGTGTGTTGGGAGGCATGTCGAAATGTTATTTTTAGTGTGGTACATTACAGTTGCTCTGGTGATTTACTGAGTTATAATTGTCAAAAAATTTTGGGAGTGTGTTTAAAGCATCCTGCCTGAATTGATGTTCTGCAACTTAAAACTATGTGTAGACAAGTAAAGAATTGCTGGCTATCACTGAATTACAACTGTACTTCGTAGATCCCAGGAAATACAGGATCAATTGCGAGGACATGTGCCGCATCAGCAGTTGGCCTGCATCTTGTCAGGGTAAGGTTAGTGTTTATTGATAGAACATAAATGCTGTCTCTTCATTTTTCCATGTTCTGTTATTCATCTGGTACTACATGTGAACTGGACATTTAGTTTTTTGGGAACTTTTTCAGCCATTAGGTTTTAAGGTAGATGACACAAAGCTGAAGCGCGCTGGATTGGATTATTGGCCGTATCCTATGGCTTTATGCATTACATTTAAGATTATACTGTATATGATTTTGTAAGCACTAACGATTTAAACCCAGATCTTTGAAGGCTTGAACCTGCTGGTATTTTCCTGTATCTATTTCCAACTTTAGTTTGAGTTATAACAATTAGCTGGTCTCAACCTTAACTGTTTCTATTAAGATATGTTGTTGTCAAGATTCATGACTCCTGGGATGAGTTCCAAGATTATTTCATGAAGCAGGTATGCTCCTTTTCAATGGGTGCATGAGTGCATCAACATTGTTATAAAAAATGTATGAATCTTGAAGTTTTTTTTCTCAACATCAGGATGGAGAAAAACGGTTACTGGCATTTACCAAAAGAGGCACAAGCATCCATTCAGTGAGTAACTGTATTAATCATTTATATTTTCTTAAAGTAAATCCTCATGTATTTAGATGTAATGATGTACTTTATACATCGCTGATAAAACACAGAAATAAGTTAAATATAAGCAACGTGTTATTGAGGAGTGAACTTACCTAGTGGATACAGGTTACAGCGTCAACTCTTAGTCTGTTATATCTGTGATGATTTCCTTACATGATTGCTAGCACAAATAGACATTTGTATGTTATTAAATCGACTTGAATATCACATTGCCACATACATGTACAAATGCAAATTACTCCCTCTGGTCATTAATATTGATTTTTTAACACTAAACTCCCTCCGGTCATTAATATTGACATTTTTAACACTAAATTTAGTGTTAACAACGTCATATCTTATTGATCCATAGGTAGTAATGTGTAAGGCAGATTGTTCTATTCGTTGTCACAATTGGTTTATTACTGTTCACGTTTTGGTTTAGGATTTTTCATATAAGCCTGGGGACTGGTTAGTATTTGGTTCTGAGACAAAAGGGTTACCACGATCTGCCCTAGAGGACTGCTGTAGAGAAGGCCTAGGTGGTGGAACTATACAAATCCCCATGGTGGAAACCTATGTCCGGTGCCTGAATCTTTCTGTTAGTGTTGGAGTAGCCCTTTATGAGGCAGCCAGACAACTCAACTATGAACAGCTCCACTATCAGCCGGAGCTCCCAGAAGAAGCACAAGGATTATTCCCAGCCGAGGATATTTATGCATGATGACACTTATCTGGGAGCTTTTCATGGTATGCTCTTAAGATTTGACACACTTTTGCTAATGAATGCCTCAGATTCTACAATATATTTTTACTTGCAAACATTTGATTGGAGCAGGAGGATCTCAAGGGATTCTCTTGCAGATTCAACCTGTTCATTGTCGAGGAATTATTTACATGCTATTTCAAAATGTGTACTGGACTCCAGGTGTGCTCAAACAATCGTGCCATTACTCATTAGTTTCATATCCTAGTTGCCGTCAGAAGGTAATTAATTATGATAGATGGGGCCTCTTCTCACTTGTCCCACACTGAGCTGTGGACTTGTACTGAACAATAAGTCTGTCAATTTTGCATGCATATGCCTGGTTGTTTCATTTCTGTTAAATCTGGTGATGTAGGTTGGTGAAGAACTTCACTGCTATTTAAAACTTGTCTGCTCTCACGCCAAATGAAATAGACCACATCTCAGTGTGAATTATTGGATGCCTGCTGGGCCTGGACTCTGGAGGACTATAAATGTTTGGTTCATCAGCAATTCGTCACTCTTATCTGGAATTCTTATGGTGGACTGGTGGTTGTGTAACTTCAACGAATTGTGTAGTGTTTGCGTACAACAATCTTCCCAGTTCCCATCTTCCTGAAATGCAAAAGTAAAATATTTTTCTTGTTTCTCTTAAAAATAACTGCTTCAATGACGACTGCACCAGAAATGGGCATTTCAGTGTCTGGAGTTATCAAATTGGAAGTTTCTGTTATGTATCAGAAAATTTGAGACGATTGCATTGTGGATATCAGGTAACTCGGCACAACTAGATTTGCCCCAAATGCTCGATCACATTCTACATTGGATCCTGTCTACATGATGGCATCAATTGTAGATGAGCACATCTTGACGCAGTGCAATGGCTGTTAACAAAAAGATACACGTGTCAGTATGACATTATATCAACATGGAAATTAAAGCTGTACTATGCATATTACAGGGATGCGCAGGGAAGACACAATCTTGACCTTTCCACATCCTCAAAATCCTCAAACATTCCAAACAGTTCATATTCCAAAATTGCAGCTGCTTCCAAATTCTAAAGTTTCTCTTTCATGTGGGGAAGGCATTATCAACGCCGTTCCCACACATAGACAGTAGATAGCTTCTAGGACAAGCTGTAGGCTGTCAAGCTTATGTGACAAGCTAAAAAGGTTGTTAGGAATTCTGTTAGCCAGCTGTAATCAACTGTAATCAGCTGTTAGCTAGCCTATGGGCTATAAATAAGGGATGTAATTGTCACTATGAGGTAACAAAGAACAAATACCCCAAACCTCTACCTCTCCTTCTTCTGTTTCCTTTATCCCTATTCTCCGGACACCATTTGGCAACCAAGAGCTACTCCTGGCGCCACCCACTCGCCGGAGCTACGGTCTCCGTAGCAAAGGGAGTGCTGTCTTGGACCATAAGGTCCTTGACAACTTGGTATCAGCTTCTAGGCGATCCACCGCTGCGCTGACGAGGTCTGCATCATCTTCTCTGGCCCCTGCCTCACATTCTGCTGCATCCCCAGAAATGGCAGAACCAACCACAACTGATCTCGCGATGCTCATCGCCAAATTGACTGCATCAGTGGAGACGTTGCAGTCCAAAATTGAGTCGCTAGAGCACCGCAACACTAATTCATCATCGTCGGGACACAAGGGCATTCATGGCGGCGAGTACATCACAGAGCGGCCACCTCGCTTTCAGAAGATGGATTTTCCTAGGTTCGATGGCCGGTCTGACCCCTTGGCATTCATTAATCGCTGTGAATCATTCTTTCGGCAGCAGCGTATTCCCGAAGAAGAGAAGGTGTGGATGACATCTTATAATCTAGAAGCAGATGCTCAGCTGTGGTTCATGCAAATTCAAACCGATGAAGGGACTCCACCATGGAAGCGCTTTGTTGAGCTGCTCAACATCAGGTTCGGGCCACCCTTGTGCTCCAACCCACTCGGCAAGCTAGTGGCGTGTCGACGTACAGGAACGGTCATCGAATACCAGGACCGTTTCGAAGCTCTGCTGCCCAGGGCGGGTGCGCTCACGGAAGTCCAGAAGATCCAAATCTTCACAGCAGGGACACTTGCAGAGAAAGCATTGCTCGCTGTCCTCCCCCCAGAGAGTGAATTTCCATATACTGTTCGGGTAAATTCAGAAGTCATGGCTTCTGATGATTCAACATCAATGGCATCAGTATGTGGAGGACGCATGGCCTTAATGGATGCGGGAATACCTGTACGAGAACATGTTGCTGGTGTTTCTGTGGGTCTTGTCAGTGAAGTAGACCCGACAACTGGAGATATTTCTAGTTATCGCATATTAACAGATATTTTAGGTCTTGAGGATCACTTAGGTGACATGGACTTCAAAATTGCAGGAACAAGGAAAGGTATTACTGCTATTCAGCTGGATATAAAACCTGCTGGAATACCATTGGACATAATATGTGAAAATCTTGAGCCTGCACAAAAGGCTCGAAATCAAATTCTTGACTGTATGGACCACGAAATAAGTTCTGCACGTGCTATCAATGATGGAAGTTCCCCTCGATTAGCTACACTGAGCTTCAGCAGTGATTCTCTCAGGAAACTGCTTTTCCACAAGAAAGGAATTGAACGAGAAACAGGTGCATGGGTATCTGTTAGTGATGGTACAATCACTATTGTAGCTAAAACCCAACCAATTATTGATAAAGCTCTTGAGAAGGTTGAATTTCTTGTGGGTCGTGAAATTGAAGTTGGCAAAACATACAAAGGAATTGTTTCCTCAATAAAGGAGTATGGTGCTTTTGTGGAATTCAATGGTGGACAGCACGATCTACTTCATATTTCTGAGTTGTCACATGAACCGGTGTCTAAAGTCTCAGATGTTGTATCTGTTGGCCAAATGCTCTCATTGATATGCATTGGACAAGATGTGAGGGGTAACATTAAACTTTCTCTTAAAGCAACCCTACCCCATCTGCCTAAAAAGAAGGATTTAGCAAGCAAGGATGCTGATTGTTTGCCAAGTCAAGGAGTTGTTGGCTGGATGGCTGTAGAGAACATGCCCAGCAAGAATGCTGATGTTGAGCCATCCATTGACACGCCTGCATGTTCAACGCCTTCAGTTATAATTCGAAGTGCTGCTGGCTGTGATGCTCAAGATGGTCATACTGAGAAATGCTCAAAGGTCGCCAACTCATCTCCTGAAAAACATTCAAAGGTTGCCACCAATAGATGCATTAGTATGTCTGTCACGATCCCTATGAAAGTGACCCAACTCAAGTTGGTCAATGATGTTACCCATATGAAGGACATCCCAAAATCATATGGCAATATCTCTAATGCTGTGATTGGTATTGATGTACCTATCCCTCCGAAAGTTCCGCAGCTGCAATTTGTTGAGGACATCAGCCAAAAGCTAGTAGGTTCTACCACCAATGCAGGCTTTGGTACTGATACGTTGATCCCTGTGAAGATGCCTCAGCTCCAGTTAGTGAAGGACATGTGCATCACCGTTCAGATGGTCACTGCGAAGCCAGCTAGCATTGTCACCAGTGCAAGCAATGATGCTACTGTGCCAATCTCATGGCAGGTGCCCTGGGTCAAGTTGGTGAAGGACGTCACCCCACAGATGTTCACCTCAAGACCAGGCAGTGCTGCTGTCAAAATCGACTATCGTGCGGCTGTGGCAATCCCTCAAAATATGCCCCAGCTCAAGTTAGTCAAGGATATCACACCACATACAGCCACCCAAAAGCATGCTACTAATCTAGAGAATGCCATTCAACAGAAGAAGCGTAAAGCCAACAATGCTACTGCTGAGAGTCCAGTTGCGCGGCATAGGCTGAACACCAATGACATGCCACCCAGCTTGCTGGCGAGATCATTAGAAAGCAGCATCCCACGTCGCTTCAGCAAAGATGTGTTGATGGACAATCTGAGGTCACTAGCGAAGCTTCACTTGGTTGATGAGCTGTCTGGCACGTTGCCAACATTGACCACAAACAATATACTCTTAAGTCGATCTGAGCTGCTTGCTGATGTGCGGCTCCGTCTCGAACAAGCCCAGTCCATCTACAAGCGCTACTATGACAAGCTTCACAGGGAGGTTCGCTTCAAGGTGGGAGACTGGGTGTGGCTCCATTTGCACCGCCGAGCTGCTGCACCACTTCATGCAACACTGGGCGGGAAGCTGCGGCCTTGTTTCTATGGACCATTTCGTGTTGTGACTGTCATCAACACCGTTGCTTATCAGCTGGAGTTTCCCCCACGCAGTCGTCTCCATGATGTGTTCCATGTGGGACTACTAAAGCATTTTGTCGGAACACCGCCGTCCGCGCCACCAGCTCTTCCCCAGATACACCATGGTGCGGTGATTCCAAAACCAGAGCATGTGACGCGTTCTCGGTTGGCCAGAGGTGTTCGCCACCTCCTGGTGCACTAGAAGGGGGAGTTCGCCGCGTCCGCAACTTGGGAAGACGCCGACAGCTTCATGAACCGCTACCCAGATTACTAGCTCGCGGACGAGCTGCTCGTCGAGGGAGGGAGAGATGTCATGTGGGGAAGGCATTATCAACGCCGTTCCCACACATAGACAGTAGATAGCTTCTAGGGCAAGCTGTAGGCTGTCAAGCTTATGTGACAAGCTAAAAAGGTTGTTAGGAATTCTGTTAGCCAGCTGTAATCAACTGTAATCAGCTGTTAGCTAGCCTATGGGCTATAAATAAGGGATGTAATTGTCACTATGAGGTAACAAAGAACAAATACCCCAAACCTCTACCTCTCCTTCTTCTGTTTCCTTTATCCCTATTCTCCGGACACCATTTGGCAACCAAGAGCTACTCCTGGCGCCACCCACTCGCCGGAGCTATGGTCTCCGTAGCAAAGGGAGTGCTGTCTTGGACCATAAGGTCCTTGACATTCTCAGAAGGACCAGATTCCTAAATCTAAAGCTTATAAACGGTTTAAACTAGCTTTACGCCATAAAACTAAATAATTACAGAAACCGGAAAATTATTTCTCATATTACTGTTAGGCTATTCACAGTGATAGGTTTATATAACACCGTTTCTTAGAAAAGCACATTAGCTTTGCAACTCTCTAGAGAGTTTTATTTCATTATTTCGTTTTATTTCACTATTTTCTATGCTAATCAGTGTAATTAAATGCTTTGAATTGAATTAAATACACTCTCTCCGATGAAATGATTTGGCTCATAGTGGATATTTTATTTCGTTTCATTCATCTTGAAAATAGGTTAACACTATGTCACATAGATAATACTACTTCCTTTTCTTTCCTCAAAATTTAATGTTATGTCAGAAAAAAATCTAAAGTATCATAGTAATAGCCTTATCAGACAAAATCAAGCTGGCTCACCAAACAGAACCTCTTTATCATTGTCGCATCTTTTCAGATGCAAACAGTACCAAAGCAGAAAGAACACCAATGTGCTAGCCGTTCTGACCCCAAGAAAGCGCAGCTTTTTTTTGGTACAAAAGCGAAAACAAGGCATACCGTATTGCCATGTTGATGAAAAACGGAGCAAAAAGAAAAGGGAGATACAATACAATTGTTTGGAAGGCATCATCATCAATTACACGGATGCAGAGGTTGCAGACTTGCAGCTGATTGATGATGCAGCTACAAAACATGAATTTGTCACTAGTAGTGGAGCACATCAGCGGATGATTCTGAGGTTTCTTGCTTTTGCCATCTCTAATTCTAACCTCGCAATGGCGATTAGTAATCTACAGAATTGAAGAACTCAGTACGCTAGTGGTTGTTACTGGGCACGGGCACGCGCACGCTAGGATTGGATCAGATGAGAGGATAGAAAATAGAAATAGAATTACACTTCGCCGAATTAGACTATCCGGTCAAGGCTCTCATCGACGGCGCGCATACAGGGGCGCAGATCGGCGTCGGGCTCAGTGCAGCCGAGGGCGACGTGGAACACAGCGAGCACCTGCTTCTTGGCGTGCACCTCGCCGAGCAGCGTCGGGTCGACGACCTCCGACAGCGGCCGCTCCTCCTTGAAGGCTTGCCGCACCCACGCCTCCAACTCCAGACTGCCCTCCCCCTCCGTCGGCTCACGCCCGGTCACCACCTCCAGCAGCACGACGCCGAACGCGAACACATCGCCCTTCTGCGTCGTCGCAGCAGCCACGCCGCCGGGCGTGCGGAGCTCTGGGGCCACGTACGCCAGCGCTGACAACGCTCCACTGCGCAGACCGCATGCCGCGCTGCCGAGCTTCTTCGACTGTGCCGTCTTGTGCGAGCCTGCGACCAGCCGGGCGAGGCCGAAACCAGAGACGTAGGCGCACGGCTCGTCGTCGAGTAGGATCTTGGATGACTTGATGCAGCCGTGCACATATCGGCGAGGGCTGCACTCATGCAGGTACGCCAGGCCCCTCGCTGCCCCTTGAACGATGGACAACCTCACTGACCACGGCAATGGCGTGGGCGATGCCGTCGGGCCACCTGAAGCAAAGAAGACACCGTTAGTTTCGGATCAAATGCAGAGGGAATCGACAAGAGAAGATTCTATGCATCACCGTGGAGAGCGGAGTGGAGGGATCCATTGGAGAGGTAATCGTAGATGAGAAGCTTCTCATCCGCTGCGTAGTAGTAGGCGCGGAGGCGGGCGGCGTTGGGGTGGCGCGCGCGGCCAATGGCAGTTGCCTCCGTCTCAAACGCGCGGCGCCGGTGCCACCCGGAGTCGGAGCCGTTGCCATCGTCGGGCTCGCTGAGACGGCGGACGGCCACGGCGGGGCCACGGCCAGGGACGATCCTGTACACGATGCCGCCACGGCTCTTCCCGACGACGTACGCCGACGCTCGTAGTAACTCCTCCAGCTCCAGCCCGAACCCGTCGTCGACCGCAACAAACACCTCCCCTTCCTCCCCGCCGCTGCACCGCTCTTCGCTGCCGGTGAGTGTCACTGCCCCGTTCTTATCCTTCGTCGACGACTCCTTCTCGTCCCCGGTTATTGTAGCACACCGCCTCCGGCATTGCCACTGCAACACTATTCTGCTGACGATAGCAACCACCACAATGACACCGAGAATGGGCACCGTCGGCGACGACCGGCGCTTCGGTGGCCTCCCTGCCTCCGCCGCTGCACCAGGGTTCAGGCCAGCATTGGCTTCCGGGATTCTTGGATCTTCTTTCTCTCCAGCACACTCCACTTTGAGCGGAAAGCCGCAAAGCCTCGGGTTGTCGTCGAAGGCAGTAGGGCCCTGGTTGACAAGGGACCCCACCTGCGGGATCTCGCCAGCGAGGTCATTCCCCCGGAGGTCCAGACTCACCGCGACTGGAATGCCGCCGAACTCGGGCGGGGTCCCGCCAGTGAAATGGTTGTAGCTCAAGTTGAGCATGCTGGAGAGACGAGGCAGCCCCGCGATCGCCGGTGGGAGCGACCTGTTTAGCTGATTGGAAGACAAATCCAGCCGACACAAGGACACAAGCCTCCCAATCCCAGCTGGAATCTGGCCGGAGAGGAGGTTGTGGGCCAGGTCAAGCTCCGCGAGCTTCTGCAGCGCCGTGATGGCGACCGGGATCTGGCCGGCGAGCAGGTTGTAGGGCAGCAAGAGGGTCTCCAGCTCGGAGAGTAGGGAGAGCTCGGAGGGGAGGTACCCCGCGAGCGAGAAGTTCGCGAGCTCCACGCCCGCCACCCGGCCTCCACCGCCCAGGACACAGGTGACGCCGGACCAGCCGCAGGGATCGGCGTCGGCGTCCCTCCACGTGGAGAGCGCGCCGTTGGGGTCGTCGGACACGGCGAACTTCAGCGCAAGAAGCGCCAGGACGTCCGTGTTCAGCGCCACCACCTCCACAGCCACAGCCGCCAGCACCACCACCACCACCACCCGCACAGCTGCCGCCATTGCGACGGTCTGGAGCTATCAGTAGCACTACCACCACCAATTTACAGCCCTGCCATTGCAGCCGCCTGCAGAGAAGGCAAGAAGAAGACATCAGGAGAGGGACAGTGGATGGAGGTGGTTTTAGGAGAGTGAGATTTATACGCGAAATGACGGAAACGCCCACCGCGAGGGTAGGTGGCTCCTTTGGTGCGGTCACACTGCTGCCCCTGGTCTACGTGGTAATTTTCCCGGCGTGTCCAGGGTATTCTCGTCATGACGATTTGAACACAGTGGCACATCGGGAATAGCGCTGGTTGTGAGATGGACCGGTGGATTCGAAGCTTTTTGTTGGGAAGCGGCTCATCTGCGGTGTGGACTAACTGTTCTCTCTGCGTTATTGGGTGTTGTTTTGATGGTTTGAAGTCTTCTCGTACACTGTGGAGGTGGGCTCATCATCTCTGAAGTCCACATCGAAGCCCCTCTAGCACTCATCGGATTGAAATCCGACGATCTCGTTTGTTTTTTTGTGAGGTGCTTACTTTTGCTAAAGTAAATAAATGTGTTTACATATGGAAAATCTCAAGGATTATAGTTAATCCTAAGGATTAATCAACTAATAATGTAGTTAGGCTATTCACAATGGGGGTTTTATGGGGTGTTTCATGATATTAATTACCATGCCACATCAGATTTTTTGCTGACATGACATTCAATTAATGAGGAAAGAGAAGGAAGTAATGTCATCACCAAGACATGATGCTAACCCGTTTCCAAGACAGATGAAACGAAATGAAACACCCATTGAGAGCCAAATCGTTTCATCAGAGAGAGGGTATTTCATGAGAGCTAGTTGCATTTAATTACACTAGTTAGCCTAGGAAACAGTGAAATGAAACTCTCCACTGAGAGAGGGTATTTCATTCAGTTGTAAAGTTGACGTGGCATTCTAGAAAACAGTGTTATGAAACTCACCATTGTGAATAGCCTTAGAGGAGTGCAAGAGTGTGCATGATACTAACCACTAGGCCCGTCGTCATGACACTGACCACTAGGCCCGCCGTGTCAGTCCTCGTCGTTCAAATGGTCACAGTTATCATCATCGCATTTGCCCATTCCTAATACTTTCGTATTCCTAGAACGAGCCATGCTAGAGAAAAATTTGATGAATATTGTGTACACGTTATTGGCGGTAGAAACACACCTTCGATGCTTAATACCTACCTATCCATCCAAATGATTTGATGGTTCCAGATCGTCCACAGTACATGGGCAATTTTGGTTCGGCTCAACTCTTGCGTCGGCTCTTCTTTCCTTCTGGGTTCCTGCAATCCTATCTAGCGCACGTTTGGTGATCCGAATATCGCTTGGAGCACGTTCGCATCGTCGTTGTCGAGAACATCTGCATTATGAGGCCCAGCCACTACGCCCTTCGTGTAGCCACGCCTCGCCCTCGCGCCCTTCTCGCCATCATCAAGAAAGTCCGCGCAGCCGTTGTCATGAACAAAAAACACCTGCTCCAATTGGCGGGGATGTGAGAACCTCGTTGCCACCATCGACTTCCCCATCGTGAGGCCAGTATGCCACGCCATTATTGTCGCCACACTACCACGTCGTTCACTGTGTTGTTCCGCCAACCGATGTACTATGCATCGCCACACCCTTTGCACCGTTCGTGCCACCACGTCCATCACCCCACCACGTTGTTGATCGAACTCTTGCCATCGGTGAGTGTGTGTCCCCTACCATGTAGTGTTCCGCATCAAAACCCTTGTAAATTGTAAATGGGTTTACAAGATGAGAACTCTGTGTTTGCTTGTTTGTAATTGTTCGTTGTTGTCCCTTCATAAGTGCAATAAATCGTGATCTGAATTGTCTCAGTAAAACTTCTAGGTTATTTTTGTTATATTCCAATGTTATACATGCTCTACATTCCACTCATTTATTTTTTGTTTTCTACAACTTTCTTGCTTGCGTAATAATTATTCATAGTGATGCTCTTCAATGTTGGAAGCTAGTGTACATAATATTAGTTTTCATCTTACTTTGCAGGACCATTGTATTTTTACTTTTACATTATCTTACTATTGTCCTCACACTTCCTGTACACAATTTCACATGAAACATGTCGTTTTCACTAATATGCATCTATTCTGCCTGTTTTACCCTTTAAGGTATCCCAATGTAAAATTAGGATAGTTTCTAGAACATTAATTGTGTTCCTCTTGTAGGACTGAAAGTCGCGACCAGAGGAGGGTGAATGGGCGCCTAAAAATTCTTTCGAATCAATGGCCTGCTCCCAATACCCAACGCACCTCAAAAGACTAAGCAGCAGAGTGTGAACAGAAAGCCTAAGTCTAAAAGTATCTAGCCTAGAAACAACAGGTGTCAAAATCTGAGAAACACCAATGCAATTCTAATAGGCAGATAAACTAAATATTCAAGACATGGTAGGTCAAACTTCTCAATGGATGATCTAAGTGTATATAAAGTGAGGTGAGAAGTTACTGTTCAAATTTGTCTCCTGTTCGAAACTTGGCGAAGCCTGCTTCGCTGTGTCGAAGCCTGCTTCGGAGGTTAGTGGCGAAGTCTGTCGAAGGCTATTGTGAAAATGCCGAAGGTTTGTTGTCTATCCTAGTTCGAGTGCGAGTGAGAGCGAAGTATGCTTCGAAGCTAAGTATGACAGTGTTGAAGCTTGCTTCGAACAGTGTACTTCGAAGGCTAGACTTCGAACAGAAAACTTCGAACAAGCTCACAGAAAAAAAACCAACCTCCGAAAGAGAAGCGAAGCCAGACACGCAGCAGCAAGATCAACTTCGGAGCCTACACGACTACCTTCGAAGCTAGCAATATCGAGGTATGACCTTCGAACCACGGGCCAGCTTCGAAACGAAGTCTGCAAGTGTTGACACAAGAAGTCGAAGATCACAAACACACTTCGAATGACAAGCTTCGAACTCACAAGCTGTGACCCTCGAAAATGACGGCAGCAGAAAGATCTCAGAGACTACACGTCGAGCGAAGTATATCAGAGAGACTAGCTTCGAAGTCAACTTCGAACCCTGTCGGAGTATACCTTCGCACAGACGGTCGAAGTATGTCAAGCTGACCGCACAAAAACGTACTTCGAAACTAGCAACACAGTACACAAAGTGAAGTCGAAGTTCAAGCGGAGCCCTCGAGGATGTCAGATCGAATCCTGTCTCATGGAGCTGAGAGACTTCGAACAGAGAGAAAGGGCTTCGCCAGAAACAACCAGAAAAGGAACTTTAGCCCTGTCAACCCGATCAAAAAGCTACGCAGGAAAAAGCAAGCCTAGAGTACTAGTGTACTGTTGCTACAGAGAAGTAGTACTACTTGCAAACAGCAAGAACTAGTACTACTCAGTGAAGAACCGAAGCAACAGAGACTCAGTTCTCAGGAATAGAAGTTGCTGCGCATCAATAAAGACCATAAAACACTGCAAACCGAATGACAAGAGGAGGGAAGAGAATCTCATAGATTCATGAAGAACAAAAGGAGTGCAGGAATCAAATCACATGGAGCAAGAGCCTGGCGGCGCACAACAGGAGAGAGAACGCAGGAGACAAAATGACCCAATAGATTAAAAAGTGAATTCTAGAAGGGGTAACCTAACCCTAGGGATTGGGGCCCTATTTATAGGCTGCCCAACACTAGGAATATTCCACCAGTCCCTTAGGGTTTTTTACAGACGCTGAAATAAAGGAAAAGACCCAACTTCCCTTAGGAAATTTTACAGACACGACTGACTGACTGTGGGTCTAGAGATACTGATGACTTATCTGGAAGCTAAGCTTTCGTAGCGACTACGACTTCTCTTCTAGACAGTCCGATACAAGATCGACGGTTGTCAGTTTTGCACCGAAACTGACAAAGCCTCCACCGACTTTGCACCAGGTACCCGGATTGGGCCGGCCCGACTCCGCAGCTCTCTCAGCCTGGCAATCGCTCACCGCCCGTGTACCTGAGTCAATCCTGGTCAACAACCCAATGGGTCTTCTGCTGCTTCTGGCCCATGTACCCGGATTGGGCCAGCCCGACTCCACAGCTCTCTCAGCCCGACCGTCGCTCACTGCCCGTGTACCTGAGTCACACGCGGCCCATGAAACAACAGATCTCTTCTCTTCTACAGTCCTCTTTGACTATCGTTGACAATCACTCATCACATCTGGAGACATGAGGCCCACACTATTCAGCATGGCTCCTCAACTCTCTCTCCTCTTTCCGCATGCACCGCTTCATTTCTTGTGGTTGTTTGATCCTCTCTCCATGGAAAAAAATCAAGACACACATGTGGAGAGGGGCACCGCCACTCACCACTTAGAAGAGATATGATTGTTGACTGATTTTGCAAGTTATTTAATATGAGTAAAGAAAGAAAAATACCCTCTAATTAATGACTTCTTGGTATCTGAAATTGTGTCCTAAACGACTTATTTTTTTATATCGGAGAGAGTATTGATTATATTTAACTAAGACATCATATATTGATTACGTATGTAATAGGTATCTTGATTGTCACATGGATAGCATATGGATTAACTAAAACAACAATAAGAGAAAATACAACATTAAAGGCATAGTTTACTGCTGACGAAAACCATTGAACCATTTCAAACAACATACTACAGAATAAGTTGTACAACCAGCAAACAACAAATGTTTCAACCTCCTGTACAAATGTGTAACAAACATAGCATATTGATTCTCTTTAAGTAGTGTTGGCACTAACATTTCCTCATGAACTCTCACAATGGATGTACATGATAGCACATGGTTTGGCACTAATAGTCATGATTCTCTTTAACCGGTGTTGGGATGACTGATGAGTGTTTTGCATTTGGTTTTCTTAGAGCTACTTTTGATGCTTCCTTCTAAACATATGACATATTGAATTGCCACCACTAATCCAGCATTGCAAGGAAATCTCTCAATTCACAACATATGACATATAGAATTACCACCAATAATCCATCTAAACTTTATTTTATAGGAAGTATGAGACCAATTAAACAATCTGGAACAACAATTCTGCATTCTACAATAGCAAATCTTTAGGTAGAGGACTATCATTAGCGGGGTGGCCCAATAGAGTAGCGACCCGGTGGTGGGGTGGCCAAGCAGAGGGGCTACCAGGTGGAGTAGCGGGCTATCACATCCTGATGGAGGGGCGACCAAGTGGAGGGTGGCCCATGTCCCGATGGCAGGGCGGCCAGGCGGATCATGAGGCTCGGTGGCATGATGGGCTGATGGTGCCCAGGTGTAGGACCGAAAGTAGCGACCAGAGGGGGGTGAATGGGCGCAATTAAAAAATTCACACAGCAGAAACTCAAATGAAAATTAGTGTTATCACTCTCCTATCTGATATTATGTGAAGTGACATTCTAAGAGATCAGAAGCACTGAAAATAATCTAGCCTTCAATAACAATAGATGTCCTAAAAGAAAATACACCTCCATAGTGCTCAAAGGCTGTCTCAAAACTACTCATAGATCAGATGACAAATCAACATGTATTTCAATAGATCATAAGCATTTCATGAACCGCATGGTAATCATAGTACACAAGAATTTAAACAAATACTAAACATGTAGGCAATATATCCTATCAACTGAACATGTACTCAAATATCTAACAACATTATCAGATCACACAAGATTTAAAACAGAAACATGATCAACATCGAAAATCACAAATCATTTGTAATACATTTCAAAATCACAAACTGATGAGGACATCCCTACAAGCGATACACCTACACCTGAGTACCAAGGACCGATGACACATGCTCGAGTCCGTCAATTTAATGACCATGTGAATTCGCTCCTTGTTACTCAAGAAAATCCTCCTATGAATGGTAAGTTTTGGTTATGATTGTATTATATTTAGGAACATGGGAGAAGAAATGAAGGATGTGCCAATTGCCGACTGCGATCCCTATCAGCATCGGTCACCACTCGGATCACCATCGACATCGGCCTCCATCGGTATAAGCCATCGGGTCGATTGCCGCCACCATCGGCCGATCGCTGTCGACATTGGCCTTCACCCAAATCTCCATCAGCCATCAAGCCGATCAACCGACCACTGACTGCCGACCGATTCCAACCTACGACCACCACTCGGCTCACAATAGACAACCGACTGCTACCTTTATCGGCATCGGCCACCACTTGGATGATGGCATCCTTCCATCATCGGGTCGATGAGCGTATGAAGCCACCAATTGGGAGCTAGGTATCCGACTTAGTTAAGTCTGAGTTTTGTTAGGATCATGAGTCTGTTAGGATTGAGTCCTTCTAGGGCACAACCCATATCCCTAGGGCATGACCCATGCCTCAGGTCCTGTAAACCCTATAAATAGTTGGAAGTCGCCATAATTAGGGTTGCGTTTTGCTTATATTATTCCACCATCGCAGTTTCACCATGTATCAGTTTGTGAAACTCCAAACTTCTAGTCTTTAGATTATCATCTGCAATTTCAGATTGCATTTACCTTGTTCTTACAAAGTTCTACGATTGATTTGCCAGATCAAAACCTTCGTGGTGAGGTCGACTACATGAAATCGTGGTTGATAACGACTAGACGAGAGGGTGTAGAGATTGCAAGGTTTCGATCTCTGATCGGAAGCCTTAAAGCATCAACATCCACTCGTCGCCTCAATCGTACCTATCGAAAGATCGAGCCACCCTTTTTGCACGTCCCTATGCTCATCAAGTGGTATCAGAGCAAAGGTTACCCGTTAGGTATCAATCTATCCTTGTGATTTCTTTTACCTAGAGTCTAGAAAAAGCCACACAAAAGTACTTCGCTGTTTTGTGTTAGTTTTTTTTACGTTGTTTCCAAACCCTCTTTAGCCTTTTTCATCAGATTAATTTTAGTTTTGCTTTGTTGAGTTTGAGTCTTTTGTCCAAGTCTTGTTGTTGGTTTAGAGTCATGTTCTTGAGTCTAGTTTGAGTTTTGTATTGTGGCGAGAGCCTTTCCTTGAGAGGTCGAGTTCATCTCTATTTCGAATCGCAACTTACCTATGTTTTTTCACACCGCAAGCCTATAGCTAGGTTACAAACCGCCTTGTGTTAATTGCCCGACAATGCTAGCCTCCTTGTGTTCTATTGCAAAACCTATTTGAGGAGTTCTTCAAGAGCCGAACAAGAAAGAAGAAGTACAAACACTCTATTCTGCATACCTTCCCAAAAATTTTGGCCATAGCCTCTGCATACAGATTCGATATCAAACAAAAGAGCTCTTTCTAGAGCCATACAAGAAAAAGTTTCGTCCATCCACAGATCTAAAGGGAAAAGTGGTCCCAAGAGAAGAAAGATCAAAAAAAGAAAGAAAAGAAAAAGAAGAAGGCAAAAATAAGAAGAGCATGTAGCAAAAGTGTCATGTTCCGTACTCAGAAGAAGAAAAGGAAGAGCAGATAATGGGTAGCAAAAGTGTTCTGGTCCGTGCTGTACTTTCCTAAAATATGGACCTTCAGCGCGTGTCCAGTGCACATCCCACAATCCTTGTTCCTTTCCTCTCGCTTGCTTAGACTAGTTCGTAAGAACCAGTCTTAGCTAGCAACTCTGACAAGTGTTGGGACTTTTATTTAGCGTTGTTAATCCTGCTATTAATTTGTGCTAATCCTTGCTACTAAATCTTGCCTTTCGAGATCCACTTACTTCCTTCCAAAAAAGATTGGATCCTTGTAATCGTGCACCACAAAGTCATTGGACATCCCACCATTCCAGTCATACCAACTGCTACAATCGGTAAGAGCTTTGCAAGGGCTTGATAAGACGTGGAAAGTGAGTGTGAGAGAGTGATCCTCCAGTACATCAAAGGGTAGTCTATAGGGATAATACTTTTGTTTTATATTCTATTCCCTACTAACGATGGCAGGTGAGATCACCGATTTCGGGGACTGCGCATCCAAGGAAGAACTTCAACGGATCGAAGGGAAGTTTGATGCTAACATGAATTCCATGCAGCTAAGCATCCAAGCCTTAGCCGGGAGTATCGCTACTCTCACGGCTAATGTTCAGAGAATAGCGCTACAACAGCAACCTTAGGACCTAGTGCACGAGGTTGAAGCCGATGAAGAAGATACTGATCACAACAGTGCACGCACTACCGACCAAGGACATCGACGTCCTCGAGTGCACCGCAATCGGTGAGGTAATTATCACCATGGGAATCAGCCACAGGAACAAGGTAACCCTGACCCTTTTGCCAAAGTCAAATTTACTATACCTTCCTTTGTTGGCAAGTATGACCCTGAATTGTATTTAGATTGAGAAATGATTGTTGAGAAAAAATTTAGTTCCCATCTTGTTCCAGAACAACATGGGGTTAGATAAGCCACTAGTGAATTCGAGGACTTTGCTATCATCTGGTGGAACGAATTGGTAAAATCTGGGTTAGAACCTAACACATGGGATCAGCGGAAAAGAGCCTTGCATGGAAGATTTGTTCCTCCATCTTACAAGCGAGGTTTGAGAAACAAATTACAATGCTTAGATTAGGGTAATAGGTCTATCAAGGAATATTACCATGAATTGCAAATAGGTATGTTGCGTTGTGAAGTAGAAGAAGAAGAAGAGAAACAAATAGGTCTTGATTTGCAAAGAGGTCTTCTTTACACTAGAAAATTTAATGACCTCCTTGCCTCCTGACATTACTAATCTCTTGCACGAGTTTTCTTATGTGTTCCCAACAGAGGTACCCCCAAGATTACCCCCGATGAGAGGAATCAAACACCAAATCAACTTGATTCTGGGTGCCTCACTACCAAAATGTGTGCCATACAAGACAAACCCTGAAGAAACCAAGGAAATCCAGCGGCAAGTACAAGACCTGCTCGACAAGGGATAAGTACATGAGTGTATTAGTCCTTGTGTTGTTCCAGTCATTTTGATTCCTAAGAAAGATGGATCATGGAGCATGTGTGTTGACTATAGATCCATTAACAACATAACTATCTGATATCATCATCCTATTCCTAGGCTAGATGATATGCTTGATGAACTAAGTGGCTCTGTTATGTTCTCGAAGGTGGACTTGCGTAGTGGCTACCATCAAATAAGAATGAAATTGGGCAATGAATGGAAAATGGTGTTTAAAACCAAATTTGGGTTGTATGAATGGTTGGTAATGCCTTTCGGTTTAACTAATACACCTAGTACCTTCATGTGACTGATGAATGAAGTTTTGCGCAACTTTATTGGACGATTTGTGGTAGTGTACTTCGACGATATGCTCATTTACAACAAGTCGATAGGAGAACATAACGAACATTTATGTGTCATTTTTATTACATGAAGAGATGCACGTTTGTTCGGTAACATCGAGAAGTGCATGTTTTGCATCGATCGAGTCTATTTTCTTAGATATGTTGTGATCCCATAGGGTATTGAAGTCGATGAGACCAAGATAGAGGCAATCCATAGTTGGTCGACTACTAAAATGGTCACACAAGTGAAGTGTTTTCTCGGATTGGCGAGCTTCTATAGAAGATTTGTACATGACTTCAGCACTATTGCCACCCCGATGAATGAACTCACAAAGAAGGGCACCCCTTTTCAATGGGGAAAGGCCCATGAAGACACCTTCAATCAGTTGAAGCAGTTGCTCACCCACGCACCACTACTCCAACTGCCAGATTTTGGTAAGGTTTTTGAACTCGAGTGTGATGTTAGTGGAATTGGGATCGGCGATGTCTTGATACAAGAAGGTAAGTCGATCACCTACTTCATTAAGAAGCTATCTAGTCCTAGCTTCAACTATTCTACTTATGATAAAGAATTGTATGCTTTGGTTCAGTCATTAAAAACATAGCAACACTACTGTTGGGGGAAAATACTTCATCCTCATGATCCTCCAAGATTCCAAGCAAATGCATTATGCAACCAAGATGAAGGCAAGTCTTAATCTCGGAGCCCAAGACTTGCCTCCGGATTGAAGGACTTGAAGTCGAAGGGTCTGTCCAGGCTCCGGTCCGAAGAGACCCTCCGAAAGGCTTCCCCTTCGTAGTGGAAAACAACCAGAAGGATGGGACGTCTACCTTGTCAACATCCTTCGAGCATGTTTCACCATATTAACCCTATAAGGGATACCAAAATAGTATCCACTATGTCGGTTGTAATTGAGGGGTAAAAAGGTCTTTTCTCTAGAGATTTTACCTATAAATACCCCCCTTCTCGCCTTGTAAGAGGCATCAAATATTCCGATATTTAATACACACTTCGAACTATTCCAAGCTATTATCCTTTTCGGAGGCTTGAGATAGTCTGCATTCACAAACACTTCATTTGTCAATTCTTGCTCTTATAGAACCTGTTAGCGTAATCCGTTACGCCAATAGTTGACGCCATCCGTGGGGAGCTTAGTACTAAAAGCTAGTTTTCTGCAACTACCTGTACTTTGAAGTACATTTGCAGAGGGAGTTTTAGAGTCCCAGGATTCCGCGCACCCTTCGACAAGGGGCTTAAAGTATAGTTCAAAGGCCTTTCCCGCCTTCCACCACCGTTCGAAGATCTCGGTCTCCGGACCCTGCTTAGCTTCATAAGTCATGCCTCCCAAGCGGAGTATAGCCACTGCCCCCCTCCGAAGGTCTTCTCGGACCTCCGGAGCAGGACCTTCAGTCATCCCACAAACTCCTGAAGTAGTCAATACTTCCCGAGCGACCGGAGCTCCTCGGAGAGCTCCGTCCATGCTCTAAACTGACTATGTCAGTTCTCGAGACCCGGAGGACCCCTTCGGAGGAAGTGAGGACCTCACCGAAGATGTGGCCGCTCAGATGGCCCGACTTTAGGTGGAGGTGGAAATATGGAGGCAGGAGGCCACGGACAGACTTCGTCCTCAGGCCAACCTTGCTGCTTCGGAGACGCATCAAGACGACGACCTCGATAATTATCCCGAAGCCCCTCAAGCCCAAGAGAGTGCTGAGAACGCCTCCTTCGACGACGAATCTCCGCTGCATCCAGACTTGCAGAAGGCGCGCTTCGATCCAAGGTTCCAAGCCTCAAAGCTGCACAAATACTCCAGAGGGACTGACCTCGGAGAATTCTCTTGCTCTTACGCTCTTGCAATAGAAGCTAGCAGAGGGGTCCGAAATACGATGGAAAAGTGTTTCCCCCTTGCATTAGAAGGTGTAGCCCTTCATTGGTTCTGGTCTCTAAATCTAGGATCCATTAAGTCATGGGAGTAGTTGAAGAAAAAATTCGTTAGCAACTTCCAGGGGACTTCGTAGCCCTGATGTCTACTGGAAGCCTTTTTTAGGTAAAATAGCAGGCGGGAGAAACTCTTCGAGAATACTTCACGGGCTTCTCCCACACCAAGTCCCAAATCAAGGGGATGTCCACATCATCAGTTGTGGATACGGCGCATGAAGGTGTAATGAACCCTGACCTCCTCAACAAACTTCACCGAAAGTCGGTGTCTTCAATAGCACAATTGATGGAATACTTCGAACAGTATGCCAAATCATAAGAAGGGTGTCCTAGGAGGATTGCTTCGTCCACACCAACCCTCCCCCAAGAAGTCAAGATAGATCCAGGGGCTCTGAGTCCTCCTCAGGCCCTCTTCGATAATTGTTCTCACGATTAGAGAAGAGGAATGAAGCACCCTCACTCCCAAGTATTGAATATTGCCCCCTCCGCTCCAAAGGTGCCTTCCACTTTTAACAGGCTCAGGGCAATAAAGCTAGTGGCTCGAGGCTGCCAGATAAACCAGCTGGCCAAAGTCAGACTTTCTTTTGTTGTGTGCATGGCAAAAACAGAAGCCATGCCACCAAAGATTGCAAGTCCATACTAGCTCTCCAAGGCGAGTATCTTGGGAGAAACTCAGGTCGAGGAAGTACAGACCGAGCTCCTCCAGCAGCATGGCCAGAGCCCGTGCAAGCTGTCATACATGCAGGCAATCTCGAAGCTCCTATGCAACCTTCGGTGGCCAACATTATGCCACCACCAAAGCAAGAAGACCCTCAAGATTGTGGAAACGAGTGGTCCTACCCATCTCCGGACGGGGGACCCTCAGTAATTTGTCGAAGCGTCAATGGAGGGATTACGTTCGAGAAGTAGAACATATAGGGACTTCAAATTCGACTGCAGAAATGCCCGAGTGGTCCCATGTGCCCATATCATTCTCTGCCATTGATGCTGTTGAGAAACCAAGTGGAAATGTGCCTTGGTTTCAAGTCTTTGATGAGTGATTGACAAGTTTACTTCTGGGTGAAGGGGTCCCTCTGAAGGGGTTGGGAGGTGTGTTCCGAAGGGTTCGGAGTTAGCTTGCTGCAGCTGTGCAGTGGAGCGTGTCTATCGAAGGGGTACAACAGAGCACGATGACTTGGTGGTACCGAAGGGCTCGGTACTTTGGGCGGTACACCGAAGTGTGTACCGAAGGTTGTTTATCGGAGAGGTCTCTAGGGTACTAGAAACACTTGTCTGTTTGTCGGTGGTGCGCGGGTGACTTTGGAGGTGACGGACGGTTCGCAGCAAGTGAACCTTGATCAAGCGGGAGGCTTGATGCCAAGTGAACAAGGAGCTCGGTCACAAAGGCTGCGAGGGGTCGAGGTCGGTCCTCGGGTCAAGATACACCAAGCGAAGATAGAAAGTGCGGAGGGTGGCTCCGACTGAAGGTACCCCGAGGTGAAGTCCTCAGAGGCAAGGCGTTCGAAGTGTGTTCTAGATGGATGCACTTGAAGGGACACTTGACGAAGGTCTTAGAAGTCAAGCTGCATCGAAGGCATTGTCCGGATAAGGGTCTTTGTAGAGTGTGCTCGGGGCTGAGACACTGCGAAGGGGTTCTTATGGATATACTTCATGCGGAGGCCTTGGACGGAGGGACTTCGAAAGGTGGCGAAGGTACTTCGAAGGTGGGGCTTCGGATTGTGGCTGACTTGAGGTACTTAGGCCATGCATGGTTCGGTACACAGACTGACGAAGTTTGTTATGGGAGTAGCTGCGAAGCCGTGGTGGTCCACTCCGGAGGTGATGGTGCGAAGGCTTAAGAGCTTTGACGGCATTGGCTCAAAACCCTCACTGTATCGAAGGCTGAATTCAGTGAAGCGAAGGCCTACAGGTTCAAGCTTGTCACCAAAGCTACTACACACCTCGTGTGCGAAGGGGGCTTCAGAAGACTCCAAATGTGCAAAGGTTGATTGTGTCTGCTCTACAAAAGCTGATGTTGTCTCCTCTGCGAAGCTGACAAAAGAAGCCTCCAGAAAAGTAGACTACCATCTGTACCCCCTTGTCTTGCTGAGACAAAAATAATGTAAACCCTAGGGGTAGAGTAGTCTATTCATAGGGCTGGATAGTGCCTATAAATAGATAAGGCTGGCTAGGTCTAGGAAATACTTTGGAGCTACCATTTTTAGATCTCTAGTGCGAGCCGCCACTGTCATGTACTCGGTCCTGTGAGTATTTTGTATTCCCTGTTCAAGCAATGAAGTTTTCATTCTGTTCTTCTTTTCTTGCCTGAACTTGTATCCTTGTTTTGCACTGCATGTATTGATCTCTCTGTGCTGCTCTTTGATCTGTTCTAGTAAGAGTTTTTGCTCGGTTTTCCTTTTGAGCGAAGTGTAATGATGTGCTGAGTGTGCTTGATGTGCTAAGTTTGCGTGTTGAGCGAAGCACTGAGTGAAGTTGTGCACGGAGCACTGCGCAGAGTTGTGCTCGAGGGTTGTTTTCTTTCCTGAGCAAAGTCTGTTTTGTCTACTTTTATGACTTTGGTATACGAAGCCTAGTACTTGTTGCTAGTGTGGAGTATCTAGTCGAAGTCTTCAGAGGGAAACCCACTCCTGCGAAGGGTGAAGTGCGAAGCCTACTCGAAGGCACCTAGTGTGCGGAGCCTGCACTTATCTTTCATAATTGTGTTTTGGATTTGTGGGGGTGAGCGAAGTCTTCTAGACTTTGGACTTTTACTTTGTGTGAAGCCTGGTTTCGGAGCTATAAAATACCTCTGAACCAGACTTCCGAAGGGTGTGTTCGAAGCCTGTTCCGCACGAGACTATTTTTTTTAAACAGAAGGTTGTTTTTAGCCTGAAATTTTAAAACCTCCCATTCACCCCCTCTTGTCTCCCTTTTCGGTCCAACAATTAGTATCAGAGCGGGTTAAGATCACTAGTTGACCTTAACCGGTTTTGTGATCTTTAGACGACATGGACAGAGTTAGTAAAATACCTTTGTTCGATGGGACAGACTTTGCATACTAGAAGATGCGCATGGAGGCTTACTTGATAAGCCAAGGAAATGCAATTTAGGAGATTGTGGACTCACAATACTCCATCCCTGAAACCCGCACCACTCAAACAGAAAAAGATCAGTATAATTATAACTCCAAAGCTAGAAATATACTATTCGTCGGTTTATGTCGGAGTGAGTTTGATAGGGTCCGGCACCTAAGCACAACTAGTGAGATTTGGACTACACTCACTGTTTTTCATGAGGGCTCTACACAGATTTAGGCTAGGCACCAAAGCACATACAATTAACAGTATCAGTTGTTTGTGCAAGCGCTTAGTGAATCTATAGATGTCATGTTTTCTTGCTTTGACGCAATAGTGAGTAACTTGTGGTCCAACGAGATGCTTGCTTACAATGACCATGATATGACTATCAAGCTTCTCCATGCTCTTGATCATAGAATATGGGAAGTAAAGATATCTAGCATTGAGGAGTCCACGGGTTATGACTCACTTGACCTGTGATGAGCTCTTCAGCAAGCTAAAATCCATAGAGATTACCAAGGCATCTCTTGTAGTGCACAAAAACTCTTTGCCACAACCATTGGCACTAATTTCTGGCTCTAACCGTGGCACCACTGCAGAACCAAGCACATCTGGCACTTGTGTTCTTGCAGGTGGTTTTGCTTTGTCCTCCCTGGTCTCCATCATTGAAGAGCAAGTGGATACTCTGGATGATGAAGAGCTTGCTCTCATTGCCAGAAAGTTCACCCACTTTCACAATGAGAGACGAGATCATAGAAGAAGTGGCTTTAGTGGTTGTTTTGAGTGTGGTGATACTTCTCACATCAAGGCCAATTGTCCTAAGATCAAGAGGAGAGATGAGAGTGAGCGCCCCATACACACAAAAAGGAGAGGAAGACCTTTGTGAAGGGTAAGCACGACAAGGTGGCTAAAAGGGTAGCCAAGGCCGCTTCTAGAGCATTCGTTGCTGCACTCAGGGACATCGACACTTCCTCAACTGAGGAGTAGAGCTCTGATGAGGAGGAAGAGTCCCCAAGAAAGGAGGAGAAGAAGGCAAGGGATTTCACTAGCCTTTGCTTCATGGCCAACGACACTCACAACGACGATGAGCTTGACTCATCTGAGGTACCACTATCCTATGACCAACTTTCCATTAAAGTTGATGAACTGAATGAAGTAGTTCTTGGTCAGGATAGATTGCTTGTGCAAGCTGTTAGAGATACAAAAGACCTTAGACTTAGGCTAGAATATGTTTCTACTGATTATGCCATGCTTAAGTCTAAGATTGATTATGCTGACTGTGAATCTTGCACTGTTGTCATGAGTGAGCTTGCTTAGTTGCATTCTGTGCATGCTCAAACTATTGATGAGCTTGAGACTGCATAGAAGCAGCTTTTGGTGGTGGAATCTAGACCTATTTCCTCTGATGCTTGTTCAAACTGTTCTTTATTGATTGATAGCATTAATTTGAGAGACAAGCATGTTAAGTAATTAGAGGCTAGATTGGAGAGTGCTGAGTGTTCTAAGGATGTGCAGCCTATTTGTCCCACTTACATTATCCTTAAGGACCAACTCAGTTTAGCTAGAGGGAAAGCTAAAAACTTATGACTGAAAATGAATACCTTCTTTTTGTGGTTAACAGATGCATTGAGGGAAAGAGTAGGATGGATTTACTCTTGGCCAAGACCAAGATGTGTGCTGATAGGGCAGAGTTAGCTCTAGGGTTGGGTTTTGAGAGAACTCCACCAGACAGTGAGAACAAAACTATTTTTACCTCACCACTACCTTAGAGAAAGAAAGAGCCCAGTTAGACACTCCATAGAAAGCCAAGAAACCTACCTAGCCTCACAAGAAAAATCTACCACCTCCACACAAGAAAAACCTTCAGCAAAAACCCAAGGAGCCTGTGAGGATTGCTCCTATGACCAGTGAGAATGCCCTTAGGAGAGTGTTTCATTGTTCCTACTGTCAGCGGACGGGTCATTTGATTGGGTTTTGCTATCGTCGCATCAAGGATGAGCGACATTCTTAGGCGATGAGGTTCTAGGACATGCACTACCCACCTCTAGGTATGCATGAGTTTGAATTTTACTCATGTCCTGTTTATGAGGCTCCTCGATCTTCTCGGAGAGGCTTTGCCCCTTGTGGTGTTCACCATGTTTCATATGGTGCTAGACCTCGTGTTAGTGGCTTTGTGCCTCGACAGGTTGGGAGACCTCGTCATGCATCTCGGCCACATCATGTAGGTAGACCTCGCACTTTGCATCACTCTATTTTTCCTATGCATAGACAGTCTACTTTTATTGTGCCTACTGCTCGTATCACTTAGTGCTGGATGCCGCGTCATGTTTTCCCTCACCCCAGCACTGAACGATCGAGGTTTTCCCATTTTGTGTAGGCGTCAGATTGAGGCTTGGAGGGCACGTGGATCATGAATTCCGGTTGTTCGCGCCATATGACCGGAAATGCAGCATGGTTCTCCAGCCTCACCACAACCAAGAAAAAGGAGCAAATCACCTTCGGCAATAACCGAAGAAGTAGAGTGAAAGGTAAAGGTGTGGTAAGAATCAACTCAAACTTCACTCTCAAAGATGTTGCTTTGGTTGAAAATTTGGGATACAATTTGCTTTCTATATGCCAGTTGCTTGATGAGGGTTTCAAAGTGCAATTTCATCGCGATACTTCACAAGTACTCAATTCTGATGGCGCTGTGGTCTGTAAGATCTTTAGAGTTGGAAGAGTTTTTGGAGCTGATTTTTCTGAGTCATCTGGTTCTTCTCATTGCCTTGTTGCACATTCATCTTCTAAGCTTTGTAAGTGGCATAGGAGACTAGGGCAAATGAGCTTTGAGTTGCTCGCTCGACTAAGTGCCCTAGGTCTGATCCGAGGATTGCCCAAGCTCAAATTTGAGAAGAACTTAGTTTGCGCTCCTTGTCTACATGGGAAAATGATTGCCGCTTCGCACTCGCCAGTCACTATGGTGATGACTGAACAACCCAGAGAACTTCTCCATATGGACACTGTAGGTCCATCTCGGGTTAGTTCTTTAGGTGACAAGTGGTATGTGTTAGTCATTGGCAATGATTTCTCTCGCTACTCTTGGGTCTTCTTTCTAGCCAGCAAGGATGAAGTGTTTTCACACTTTCGGAGCTTGGCTTTGAGACTTTTTACTGAACTCCTTGGTGCATTGAAATTCATTCGATGTGATAATGGCACTGAGTTCAAGAACAATCTGTTTGCTGACTTTTTCATGGAGCATGACATAGAACATCAATTCTCTACTCCGCAGGTTCCTCAACAAAACAGTGTTGTTGAGAGAAAGAACCACACTTTGGTTGAGATGGCTAGGACGATGCTCAATGGGCACAGGACTCCTAGAAAATTCTAGGCTGAGGCCATGAACACTGCTTGCTACATCTCAAACCGATATTTCTTGCGCTCAATTTTGAACTTGACTTCTTATGAGCTGTGTTTTGGGAGACAACCCAAAGTTACTCATCTTCGAGTATTTGGTTGTCGATGCTTTATCCTAAAACGTGGAAATTTGGACAAATTTGATTCGCACTCTTCTGACGGGATTTTCTTGGGTTACACTACTCACAGTCATTCTTATCGTGTTTACAATTTGGAAAGTAACACTGTCATCGAGTCATGTGATGTGACTTTTGATGAATCAACCCCCTGTGTTAGCTCTTCTTTTGAACAGGCCAATGAACACAATATGGAGCAGACCATCTTCGAAGAAGAACATTCCGGAGATTGCGAGGACGAACCCCTACTACCCTCGACATCGACCCCCGAAGCTGACCCTGCTTCGATCACTTCGACAAGAGGCCTCGAAGCTACAATCTCAACATCGGTCATCTTTTGAGCCATTAGATGTGAGTCAAGCACTTTCTGATTCTAGTTGGATCAATGCCATGCACGAAGAACTTGAAAATTTTGAGAGAAACTAAGTCTGGTCACTTGTAGATCCTCCACCTAATGTTCATTGTATTGGAACTAAATGGAATTTCAAAATCAAACAAGGGGAGGATGGGTCTGTAGTTAGAAATAAAGTTAGACTTGTGGCCTAGGGTTATTCTTTGTTAGAAGGGATTGATTTTACTGAAACTTTTGCACATGTTGCTCGTCTTGAGGCAATTAGAATTTTACTTGCATTTGCGGCATCCTGAGGTTTCTAACTTTATCAAATGGATGTCAAAAGTGCCTTTCTTAATGGCTTCATAGGCGAAGACGTTTATGTAAAACAACCCCTTATATTTGAAAACCCCAAATATCCACATAAAGTTCTTAAACTTCATAAGGCTCTTTATGGACTCAAGCAGGCCCCTCGGGCTTGGTATGATAGACTTAAGTTTTTTCTGCTTGAGCTAGGGTATTTGATGGGTTCAGTAGATAAAACCCTTTTTACTCTCAAGCATGACAAAGATTTCATTCTAGTTCAGGTTTACGTTGATGACATCATCTTTGGTGGTTCTTCTCATGCTTTGGTTGTCGAGTTTGCAGATACCATGAGCAGGGAGTTCGAAATATCCATGATGGGAAAACTCACGTTTTTCCTTGGCTTGCAAATCAAGCAAAGCAAACAAGGTACTTTTCTCCACCAGACGAAGTACACCAAGGACCTGCTCAAGAAGTTTGACATGGATGATGCGAAGCCACTCACCACTCCAATGGCTACATGTGTAGCATTGGATCCTGACGAGGATGGAGAAGCCGTTGATCAAAAGGAGTTCCGAAGCATGAATGGCTCCCTCCTCTACTTGACTGCTACGAGGCCGGACATACACTTTGTCGTGTGTCTGTGCGCTCATTTTTTTCAGGCTTGGCCACATGCTTCGCACCACCAAGCGGTAAAGCGCATTCTCAGGTATCTCAAGCATACCCTTGAATTTGACATTTGGTATTCTGCATCTTCCTCCTTGTGTCTTCGTGGTTATTCAGATGCAGATTTTGCTGGGTATAGAATTGATAGGAAGAGTACCTCTGGTACTTGTCATTTTCTAGGTACTTCTCTTGTTTGCTGGTCTTCCCGCAAATAGTCTAGCATTGCGCAATCTACGGCTGAGGTCAAATATGTTGTTGCAGCTAGCTGTTGCTCACATATTTTATGGATGGTTTCCACTTGCGGGATTTTGGGTTAGATTATAAGGGTTTTCCACTGTTTTGTGATAACACTAGCGCTATTTGCATTGCAAACATCCCGGTTCAGCATTCCAGAACCAAACACATTGATGTGAGATATCATTTTCTCAGATATCACAATGAGAAGGGTGATATTAAACTTCAGTATGTTGATTCCTAGAACCAGCTTGCTGATATTTTCACCAAACCCCTTGATGCGTCGTGTTTTGCTTATTTATGGGGAGAACTTGGTATTTGTCATCCCTACGACATTTTGTGAGGGGGAGCATGACTTCAATTACCTTGCATTGGCTTCCTTATGATGATTTGTTGATACAGTAAGTTGCTTTTATATGCCTGTGCATGATTATCTTTCTCATCATGCTCTGAGCCCGAGTTAATATATCTAATTTTGTAATGAGCATGATTTTAATTTACAAAACTCTAAATTTGATCACTGCTTAGTCTTGTGTCCAACATGTGTTATACATAAACTGCTTTATCTATCTTTTATCTACTTGGTAGCTAGAATCCTTTTCTATGGATGCAAAATTGCAACTTGAAAATTATATTGCTATTCATGGAATCGTGCAACACATGTTATACAACAAAAATCAATATCCATGATTTATGTGCTTAAAATGAAAAGATCCAGGTGGGTTTGCATGCCGCACTACTTTATTCTAGACTGCTTACCATAGCACCTTGGTATGAACTGGGATAATTTAGTGTCTGCCAAAATCATAATCTTAAGCTTCTAATGGTCTGTCTTGACCTAGGCTTGGCATGGTTGGAAAACATAAGGTAGATGAGCAAATAACCCCTGGCACTATAAAAGAATTGCAAAATCTAAATAACTTGCTAATCAAGCTTGCTAAATGCACCATGAAAATTGGACTTACTCTCCTGGGTAGAAACTATTTAGCTTTTACAGTTCCTGGTTTCACTTGTTTAGATGACTAGTCTAAGCGGTGATGATTTTTCTTTTCAAAAAATCTTTGACAAAATCATGCCCCAAACATTGAATCTGGAATATATTCACTCGAGCTGAGCAACTGAGCCTGATATTCTGATTTGGCATATTTTTGCATTATATGTTGTCATACTTTTCATCATCTTGAAGCCTTGCATTTTCTGCTCCTTGATTCTTGCATTGCCAAAGGGGGAGAAAAATACCTGGTTTGCCTACCTAAGGGGGAGGTAAAGTGATGAAGCTTAAAGGGGGAGAAAATTTTTACGAGAAAATTTTTACTGCCAAAAGGAGGAATTATTGCCAAATGGCTTTTCATGACTCAAGTCGATAGAAATTCATTAATAAAGTGACATATTTTTGGCTCTTTTCTGGGTTTTTATGGTCACTTGTGTGCAGAAATTTTTCAAATTTTCTTGAACTTGAATTTGATTGCCAATGCGATCATCAAGGGCGATATTGATAAACAAGTGGAAATGTCCCTTAGTTTCAAGTCTGTGATGAGTGATTGAAAAGTTTACTTCTGGGCGAAGGGGTCTCTCCGAAGGGGTTCGGAGGTGTGTTCCAAATGGTTCGGAGTTATCTGGCTGCAATTGTGTAGCGGAGTGTGTCTGCTGGAGGGGTCCGCTAGAGCACGATGACTTGGTGGTATCGAAGGGCTCGATACTTTGGGCGATACACTAGAGTGTGTACCGAAGGTTGTTTACCGAAGAGGTCTCTGGGGTACTAGAAATACTTGTCTGTTTGTCGGTGGTGCGCAGGTGACTTCGGAGGCGACGGACGGTTCGTAGCAAGTGAATCTGGATCAAGCGGGAGGCTTGATGCTAGGCGAGCAGGGAGCTCGGTCATGAAGGCTGCGAGGGGTTGAGGACGGTCCTCAGGTCAAGATACACCAGGCGAAGATAGAAAGTGCGGAGGGTGGATCCGATTGAAGGAACCCCAAGGTGAAGTCCTCAGAGGCAAGGCGTTCGAAGTGTGCTCTGGATGGAGGCACTCGAAGGGACACCTAACGAAGGTCTCAAAAATCAAGGTGCATCGAACGGATGGTCTAGATAAGGGTCTTCGTAGAGTGTGCTCAGGGATGAGACACTGCGAAGGGGTGCTGATGGATATACTTCATGTAGAGGCCTTGGACGGAGGGACTTCGGAAGGTGGCGAAGGTACTTCGAAGGTGGGGCTTCAGAGTGTGGCTGACTTGAGGTACTTCGGCCATGCATGGCTTCGGTACACGGATTAACGGAGTTCGAGCTGGGAGTAGCTGCGAAGCCGTAGTGGTCCACTCTAGAGGTTATGGTGCGAAGGCTCAAGAGCTTTGACGGCTTCGGCTCAAAACCGTCATTGTATCGAAGGCTGACTTCGTTGAAGCGAAGGCCTACGAGTTCAAGCTTGTCACCGAAGCTACTGCACACCTCGTGTGCGAAGGGTGCTTCAGAAGACTCCAAATGTGCAAAGGCTGATCGTGTCATCTCTGCAAAAGATGATGCTGTCTCCTCTGCGAAGCTGACAAAAGAAGCGTCCAGAAAAGTAGACTACCATTTGTACCCTCTTGTCTTGCTGAGACAAAAACAGTGTAAACCCTAGGGGTAGAGTAGTCTATTCACAGGACTAAATAGTGCCTATAAATAGAGAATGCTAGCTAGGTCTAGGAAATACTTTGGAGCTACCATTTTTAGATCTCCAGTGCGAGCCACCACTATCATGTACTCGGTCCTGTGAGTATTTTATGTTCCCTGTACAAGCAATGAAGTTTCCATTTTGTTCTTCTTATGTTGCCTGAACTTGTATCCTTGTTTTGCACTACATGTATTGATCTCTCTGTGCTGCTCTTTGATCTGTTCTTGCAAGATTTTTTGCTCGGTTTTCCTTTTGAGCGAAGTGTAATAATGTGCTGAGTGTGCTTGATGTGCTGAGTGTGTGTGTTGAGCGAAGCACTGAGTGAAGTTGTGCATGGAGCACTGCACAGAGTTGTGCTCGAGGGTTGTTTTCTTTCCCGAGCAAAGTTTGTTCTGTCTGCTTTTATGCCTTCGTTATACGAAGCCTAGTACTTGTTGCTAGTGCGGAATATCTGGTCGAAGTCTTCAGAGGGAAACCCACTCTTGCGAAGGGTGAAGTGCGAAGCCTGCTCTTAGGAACCTGGTGTGTGGAGCCTGCACTTATCTTTCAGAGTTGTGTTTTGGGTTTGTGGGGGTGAGCGAAGTCTTCTAGACTTTGGACTTTTACTCTGTGTGAAGCCTGGTTTCGGAGCTATAAAATACCTCTGAACCAGACTTCCGAAGGGTGTGTTCAAAGCCTGTTCCGCACAAGACTGTTTTTTTTAAAACAGAAGGTTGTTTTTAGCCTGAAAATTTAAAAGCTCCCATTCACCCCCTCTGGTCGCCCTTTTCGGTCCAACAATTGTAGGGGTAAAATTCCCCCATGCTAACCCCCTTGTCATTTCAGCTGACGTTGCAGGGGTGGATATTCGAAGGGTGCTGGTCGACGGTGGAAGCTCCGCTGACATACTCTTCATTCAAGCCTTCGATCAAATGTGCATCCCCCGAAGACATCTACTTCCAGCAACTCGCCCACTCCAAGGCTTCACAGGCACCCCTCTCGATGCCCTCGGCCAAATAGGCCTCGAGGTTGCTTTCGGTGATGGGCCCCTAGCCAGAGTCAAAGAGGTCATCTTTGATGTTGTCGATGCCCTGTACGCCTAAAACACAATCTTTGGAAGGTTGATGCTGAATCAATTTGGAGTCGTTGCGCACCACAATTATTTGTGTCTCAAAATGCCCACGCAAGGTGGAGTCCTTACGATCCTAGGAGATCAAGCTGCAGCTTGGAGAGCAGAGTACGGCCACGGCCCACCTCTCGATCCTCGAAAAGTAAAAATGTGCAAGAACACTCGGAGGAAGTTTCGGGGTCCCTGGACCCTCTGAAGATGAGAAACCAAGGGTTGGTTTCAGAGTCTGTGATGAGTGATTGATAGTTTTTATTCTCTGATTCGAAGGGGTCCCTCCGAAGGGGTTCAGAGGTTGTTTCACCGAAGGGTTCGGTGGGCTAGGGGTTCGGAGGTTGTTTCACCGAAAGGGTTCGGTGGGTTCTGGTTGCTGCAGCTGTTGCAATGGAGTGTGCCTATCGGAGGGGTCCAACAGTACATGATGACTGGGTTGTACCAAAGGGTTCGGTACTTTGGGCGGTACACCAGAGTGTGTGACGAAGGTTGTTTACCCAGAGAGGTCTTCGGGGTACTGGATACAATTGTCTGTTTGTCTGTGGTGCGCAGGGGACTTCGGAGGCGACAGACGGTTCGCAGCAGGTGAACCTGGGTCAAGCGGGAGGCTTGAAGCCAAGGGAGAGGGAGCTCCGTCACGAAGGCTGCGAAGGGGTTGAGGTCAGACCTCGGTTCGAGGTGCGCCAGGAGAAGGCAATAAGTGCGGAGTGTGACTTTGGGTGAAGGTACTCCGAGACGAAGTCCTTGGAGGCGAGGCACTTCGAAGGGTACTCCGAATGGAGTGACTTCGGAGTGTGGTGGATCAAATCCTCAGCAATGAGGCAAGGTGTTCGAAGTGTGCTCCAGAGGGAGACACTCGAAGGTATACCCGACGAAGATCTCAGAAGTCAAGGTGCATCGAAGGCATGGTCCGGGTGAGGATCGTCGAGGAGTGTGCTCGGGGAGAGATACTGCGACGAAGTGCTCATGGAATGCTTCATGCGGAGGCCTTGGACGAAGGAGGGACTTCGAAGGGTGGTACTCCGAAGGTGGGGCTTCGAAGTGAGGCTGGCTTCGGAGTGAAGCTTACTAGGCTGACTTCGGAGTGAGGCTGGCTCAGGAGTGAGGCAGGCTCCGGAATGAGGCTAGCTTCGGAGTGAGGCTGACTTGAGGTACTTCGGCCATGCATGGCTTCGGTACACGGACTAATGGACTTCGAGCTGGGAGAAGCTGCGAAGCCATGGTGGTCCACTCCGAAGGTGTTGGTGCGAAGGCCCAAGGGCTTTGACGGCTTCGGCTCAAAACCGTAACTGTATCGAAGGGTGACTTCGATGAAGCGAAGGCCATCAGGCTCAAGGCTTCTCACTGAAGCTACCGCACCCCTCGCGTGCAAAGGGGGGCTTCAGAAGGGTCCAAAACTGCAAAGGCTGACAGCGTCTGCTATGCAAAAGCTGGTGCTGTCCCCTCTACAAAGCTAACAAAAGAAGCCTCCAAATAAAGTAGACTACCAGTTGTACCCTCTATTCTGATGAGACAAAAGCAATGTAAACCCTAGGGGTAAAGTAGTCTATTCACAGGGCTGAATAGTGCCTACAAATAGTGGAGGCTGGCTAGGTCACATCGACACTTTGAGCAGCCATTGTAGAACTCCTGTGCTAGCCGCCACACTCTCTGTATTCATCCCGGGAGTTCTTTTTGTGTTCCCTGTTCAAGTAATGAAACTTTGATTCTGTTCTCATTTGTGCTTGAACTTGTATTATGTGTTGCACTGCTTTCTTTGATTCCTCTGTACACCTTCCTCTTCCTGAGTGATGTTGTGTTTTGAATCGTCTGGAGAAGTGTATGAGAAGTCTGTTTGTGAGAAGTGTGTGTTTTTCAGTGTCTGTTCGCTCTTTGTAAACTGGAGGCTAGACCTCTCTGATTACTAGCGAAGCACTGCTTGACTTGAGTCGAAGCCCGTTTTATTCCCGTGTCGAAGTTCTCGGTGAAGTCTGTTCAGTGTGCGTTTAGACCTTCGAAGTACGAAGCCTAGCACCAGTTGTTGTCGCTGAGTATTTGGTCGAAGTCCGCAGGGGGAAGTCAGCTCTTGCGAAAGGTGAAGTGCGAAGCCTGCTCGAAGGCACCTAGTGTGCTGAGCCTGCACTGACTTAGCAGAGCTGATGGAAGTCCTCAGAGGGAAGTCCGCTATTGCGAAGGGTGAAGTGCGAAGCCTGCTCGAAGGCACCCTGTGTGCGGATCCTGCACTGACTTAGTAGAGCTGAATTTTCGGGGTTGTGGGTGGAGCGAAGTCTTCTCGGCTTCGAACTTTTGCTCCTTGCGAAGCCTGTGTTCGGAGCTGTAAAATACCTCCGAACCATAACTTCAAAGGGTGTGTTCGAAGCCTGTTCCGTAGAAGACAGAATTAAAATAGAAGGCTATTTTTAGTCTGAAATTTTAAAAGCTCCCATTCACCCACCTCTGGTCACCGTTTCCGGTCCAACAATTGGTATCAGAGCGGGTTAAGATCACCAGTTGACCTTAACCGGTTTTGTGATCTATTGGCGACATGGACAGAGTTAGTAAAATACCTCTGTTCGATGGGACTAATTTTGCATACTAGAAGGTGCGCATGGAGGTTTACTTGCTAAGCCAAGGAAATGCAATTTGGGAGATTGTGGACTCATAATACTCCATCCTTGAAACTTGCACCTCTCAAACTGAGAAGGATCAGTATAATGCTAACTCCAAGGCAAGAAATATATCGTTCATCGGTTTGAGTAGAAGTGAGTTTGATAGGGTGCAACACCTTAGGACAGCTAGGGAGATTTGGACTACACTCACTATCTTTCATGAGGGCTCTACACAGATTTAGGCCAGGCGCCAAAGCACGTACAATCAACAGTATCAGCTATTTGTGCAGGCACCTGGTGAATCTATAGATGCCATGTTTTCTCGCTTTGATGCGATAGTGAGTAACTCGCGGTCAAATGGGACGCTTGCTTACAATGATCATGACAGGGCTATCAAGCTTCTCTATGCTCTTGATTGTAGCATATGGGAAGTAAAGATATCCAGCATTGAGGAGTCCGCAGGTTATGACACATTGACCTGTGATGAGCTCTTCAGCAAGCTGAAGTCCACAGAGATTGCCAAGACATCTCTTGCAGTGCATAGGAACTCCTTGCCGCAGCCATTGGCATTGGTTTCTAGCACTAGCCGTGGCACCACTGCAGAACCAAGCACATCTGGCACTTGTGTTCTTGCAGATGGTTTTGCTTTGTCCTCCCTGGTCTCCGTCACTAAGGAGCAGGTGGATACTCTAGATGATGATGAGCTTGCTCTCATTGCTAGAAGGTTCACCCGTTTTCACCATGAGAGATGGGATCAGAGGAGAAGTGGTTTCAGTGGTTGTTTTGAGTGTGGCGACACTTCTCACATCAAGGCCAATTGTCCTAAACTCAAGAAGAGAGATGAGAGTGAGCGCCCCAAATACCAAAAGAAGGAGAGGAAACCCTTTGTGAAAGGCAAGCGTAGCAAGGTGGCTAAGAGGGTAGCCAAAGCTACTTCCAGAGCATTTGTTGCTGCTCTCAGCGACATCGACACTTCCTCAACTGAGGAGTCGAGCTCTGATGAGGAGGAGGAGTCCCCAAGGAAGGAGGAGAAGAAGGACAAGAAGGGAAGAGATTTCACCGGCCTCTGCTTCATGGCCGACAGCGATCACAACGACGATGAGCTTGACTCATCTGAGGTACCTCTATCCTATGACCAGCTTTCAATTAAACTAGATGAGCTGAATGAAGTAGTTCTTGGTCAGGATGGATTACTTGTGCAAGCCGCTAGAGATAGAAAAGACCTTAGACTTAGGCTAGAATCTGTGTCTACCGATTATGCCATGCTTAAGTCTAGGGTTAATGATGCTGAATGTGAATCTTGTACTGTTATCATGGGTGAGCTTGCTCAGTTGCATTCTGTGCATGCTCAAACTCTTTCTAAGCTTGAGACTGCACAGAAGCAACTTTTGATGGTTGATTCTAGTCCTCATGATATAATTGAATGCATGAACTGCCCCTTATTACGTGAGAGCATTGATTTACGTGATAAGCATGTTCAGGACTTAGAGGGTAGATTGGAGAGGGCCGGTAGTTCTAAGGATATGCAACCTGTGTGTGACACATGCATAACCCTTAAGGACTAGCTAGGCACGGTTAGAGAGCGAGCTGAGAACCTCATGACTGAAAATGAATACCTTCTTTCTGTGGTTAACAAATGCACTGAGGGAAAGGGTAGGATGGATTTGCTCTTGGCCAAGACCAAGATGTGTGCTGATAGGGCAGAGTTAGCTCTACGATTGGGTTTTGAGAGGACTCCCTCAGACAGTGAGAACAAAATTGTTTTTACCTCACCCACTACCTTAGAGAAAGAAAGAGCCCTGTTAGACACTCCATCAACCAAAAAGCCTACCCGAACTCCAAAGAAAACAACTCCTCCTACCAAGAAAATTCCTCCCAAGAAAACCACTCAGCAGAAGCCCAAGGAGCTAGTGAGAGTTGCTCCTATTACCCATGAGAGTGCCCCTGGGAGAGTTTTTCATTGTTCCTACTGTCAGTGGGTGGGTCATCTGGTTGGGTTCTGTTTTCGTCGCATCAAGGATGAGCGACGCTCTCAGGCGATGAGTTTCTAGGACATGCATTACCCATCTCGGAGTATGCATGAGACTGAGTTTTACTCACGTCCTATTTTCGAGGCTCCTCGTATTTCTCGGAGAGGTTTTGCTCCTCAAGGTGTTCACCATGTTCCATATGGTGGTAGACCCCGGGCGAGTAGCTTTGTACCTCATCAGAGTAGGAGACCTCGTCATGCTTTTGGATCACTGCATGTAGGTAGACCTCGCACTTTGCATCATTCTGATTATCCTGTGCGTAGACAGTCTACTTTTACTGTGCCTACTACTCGTATCACTCAGTGTTGGATGTCTCGTCATGTATTCACTCACCCCAGCACTGAGCGATCGAGATTTTCTTATCATGTGTAGGCGCCGGACCGAGGCTTGGAGGGCACGTGGATCATGGACTCCGGTTGTTCGCGCCACATGACCGGAGATGCAGCATGGTTCTCCAACCTCACCACAACCAAGCAAAGGGAACATATCACCTTCGGCAACAATCGAAGGAGTAGAGTGAAAGGTAAAGGTGTGGTAAGAATCAACTCGAATTTCACTCTCAAAGATGTTGCTTTGGTTGAGAACTTGGGATACAATTTGCTTTCTGTATCTCAGTTGCTTGATGAGGGCTTCGAAGTGCGATTCCATCGCGATACTTCACAAGTACTCAATTCTGAAGGCGTTGTTGTCTGTAAGATCTTTAGAGTTGGGATAGTTTTTGGAGCTGATTTTTCTGAGTCATCTGGTTCTTCTCATTGTCTTGTTGCACATTCGACTTATGAGCATTGGAAGTGGCATAGGAGACTAGGGCATATGAGCTTTGAGTTGCTCGTTCGTCTGAGTGCCCTAGGTCTGATCCGAGGATTGCCCAAGCTCAAGTTTGAGAAGAATTTAGTTTGCGCTCCATGTCGACATGGAAAAATGATTGCCGCTTCGCACTCGCCAGTCACCACTGTGATGACTGAACAACCCAAAGAACTTCTCCACATGGACACTGTAGGTCCGTCTCGGGTTAGTTCTTTAGGCGGCAAGTGGTATGTGTTAGTTATTGTCGACGATTTCTCTCGTTACGCTTGGGTCTTCTTTCTTGCCAGCAAGGATGAAGTGTTTTCACACTTTCGGAGCTTGGCTTTGAGACTTTTCACTGAACTCCCTGGTGCATTGAAATTCATTCGAAGTGATAATGGCACTGAGTTCAAAAACAGTATCTTTGTTGACTTTTGCATGGAGCATGGCATAGAACATCAATTCTCTACTCCGCGGGTTCCTCAACAGAACGGTGTAGTTGAGAGAAAGAACCGCACTTTGGTTGAGATGGCTAGGACGATGCTCGATGAGCACAGGACTCCTATAAAATTCTGGGCTGAGGCCAGGAACACTGCTTGTTACATCTCAAACCGAATTTTCTTGTGCTCAATTTTGAACTTGACATCGTATGAACTGCGTTTTGGGAGACAGCCCAAGGTTACTCATCTTCGAGTTTTTGGTTGTCGTTGCTTTATCCTAAAACGTGGAAAGTTGGACAAATTTGAGTCGCGTTCATCAGACAGGATCTTTTTGGGTTACACTACACATGGTCATTCTTATCGTGTTTATAATTTGGAGACTAACACTGTCATCGAGTCATGTGATGTGACTTTTGATGAATCAACCCCCTCTGTTAGTTCTACTCTTGAACAGGCAAATGAACACGACATGGAATAGACTATCTTCGAAGAAGAAGATCCCGAAGATTTCGAGGATGAACCCCTACTACCCTCGACATCAACCCCCGAAGCCGACCCCGCTTCGACCACTTCGGCACAAGGTCTCGAAGCAACTACATCGACATCGGTCATCTTGGACCACTCCAACGCACAAGTTGATGGGGAGACTGCATCCCGCCGCGAGGCTCCACACCATGTTCAAAGGATGCATCCTCTTGAGCAGATCATTGGTGAGCTTGATCAAAGGGTAACACGTTCTCATGCTCATTTCATTGATTCCGCTTTTGTTGCTTCTTTCGAGTCCTTAGATGTTAGTCATGCACTTTCTGATTCTAGTTGGAACAATGTCATGCATGAAGAACTTGAAAATTTTGAGAGAAACCAAGTATGGACTTTAGTTGATCCTCCACCAAATGTTCATTTCATTGGAACAAAATGGATTTTCAAAAACAAACAAGGGGAGGATGGGACAATAGTTAGAAACAAGGGTAGACTTGTAACTCAGGGTTATTCTCAATTAGAAGGGATTGATTTTACTGAAACTTTTGCACTTGTTGCTCGTCTTGAGGCCATTAGGATTTTACTTGCATTTGCGGCATCCCGTTGTTTCAAACTCTATCAAATGGATGTCAAAAGTGCTTTTCTTAATGGCTTCATAGGCGAAGATGTTTATGTAAAACAGCCTCCTGGTTTTGAAAACCCCAAATACCCACATAAATTCCTTAAACTTCATAAGGCTCTTTATGGACTCAAGCAGGCCCCTCGGGCTTGGTATGATAGACTTAAGTCTTTTCTGCTTGAGCGGGGATATTTGATGGGATCTGTTGATAAAACCCTATTCACTCTCAAGCATGGCAATGATTTCCTGCTAGTTCAGATTTATGTGGATGATATCATCTTCGGTGACTCTTCTCATGATTTGGTTCCCGAGTTTGCAGATACCATGAGCAGGGAGTTCGAGATGTCCATGATGGGCGAGCTTACATTTTTCCTTGGTTTGCAAATCAATCAAAGCAAACAAGGTACCTTCGTCCACCAGACGAAGTTCACTAAGGACCTGCTCAAGAAATTCGACATGGCTGATGCGAAGCCACTCGCCACTCCAATGGCATCTGTAGCATTGGATCCTGACGAAGATGGAGAAGTCGTAGATCAGAAGGAGTTCCAAAGCATGATCGGCTCCCTCCTCTACTTGACTGCTACGAGGCCAGACATACACTTCGCAGTGTGTCTGTGTGCTCGTTTTCAGGCTTCACCACGAGCTTCGCACCGCCAAGCGGTAAAGCGCATTCTCAGGTATCTCAAACATACCTTAGAATTTGGCATTTGGTATTCGGCGTTTTCCACTTTGTGTCTTCGAGGTTATTCCGATGCAGATTTTGCTGGGTGTAGGATTGATAGGAAGAGTACCTCTGGTACTTGTCATTTTCTAGGTACTTCTCTGGTTTGCTGGTCTTCCCGCAAATAGTCTAGTGTTGCACAATCGACGGCTAAGGCTGAATATGTTGCTGCAGCTAGTTGTTGCTCTTAGATTTTGTGGATGATTTCAACTTTGCGGGATTTTGGGTTAGATTATAAGAGTGTTCCACTTTTCTGTGATAACACTAGTGCTATTTGTATTGCAAACAACCCGGTTCAGCACTCTAGAATCAAACACATTGATGTGCGATATCATTTTCTCAGAGATTATAATGAGAAGGGTGATATTGAACTTCAATATGTTGATACCCAACACCAGCTAGCCGATATTTTCACAAAACCCCTCGACGCTTCTCATTTTGCCTACTTGCGTGGGGAACTTGGTGTTTGTCACCCTTACGACATCTTGTGAGGGGGAGCAGATTTTTATTGTCTTGCATAGGCTCACTGTGTGTGAAATTGCATTTACATCTTTTGCACTTATATGTCTGATTTTAATTCATGAAATCATGTCAGCTTAGCTCTATTTAATATGTCTGAAACATTATGTGCATGATTCTTCATTCCAAAATCAAATCATGCTCACTGCTTAGTCTTGAATCTAGTATGTTTAGGTAGGACTGCTTTAGCTATCTTTTATCTGCTTGATAGCAAGACTCCTTTTCTCTGGATGCTAAACATTGCAACTTTACAAATTGTGTTACTTACTCATGGATATTCATAAAGTGCTAAACAACTTGCTCACTTAATTCAAATTACAAAAATGCATGATTTGCATGCTTCAAAGCAAAAAAATCCAGGTGGGTTTGTTTGTCGTACTACCCTATTCTAGACTGCTTACCATTGCACATTGGTCTGAACTGTGATAGTGTAGTGTATGCCAAAATCACTGCCTTAAGCTTCTAATGGCTTTCATGTCTAGGCTTGGCCTGATTGGAAAGTATAAGGTGGACAAACAAATAACCCCTAGCATTATGAAAAGAACAACAAAAATTCATTGTTTATCAAGTTTGCTTTCAATGCTCCACTTGAACTAGACTTGTCTGTCTAGAGTAGAAATTGCCTAGCTTTGCGTAGTCCCGACTTTTATTTGTCTAGTTACCTTGATTGAGTGGTGATGCTTTTATTTCAAAATGATAAAATCACATGCTGTCATCATGTTTTTAGAGAATGTTAAATTGAGCTGAGCACATGAAATAATGGTATTAATGTTGGCATATTTTTGCTTTATATGTCATTGCAATTCTACTCATTTCGAAGCTTTGCATCTTTTAAATGCTCCTTGATGCTTGCATTGCCAAAGGGGGAGAAATTTTTGAGTTCTCTACAGCAAGGGGATAAAATAACTCAGGGGGAGTTTTATCTTGAAAAGGGGAAGATTTGCCGAAGGGGCTTTTACTTTTTTGAAAAGGGGGAGGAAAATTCTTTTGTCAAGTGACATGATTTGGCTCGTTTCTGAGTTTTTTATGGTCACTTGTGTGCTGAAATTTTTCAAATTTTCTTGAACTTGAATTTGGTTGTCAATGCACTCATCAAGGGGGAGATTGAGAAACCAAGGGTTGGTTTCAGAGTCCGTGATGAGTGATTGACAATTTTTATCCTCTGATTCGAAGGGGTCCCTCCGAAGGGGTTCAGAGGTTGTTTCACTGAAGGGTTCGGTGGGTTAGGGTTCAGAGGTTGTTTCACCGAAAGGGTTCGGTGGGTTCCGGTTGCTACAGCTGTTGCAGCGGAGTGTGCCTATCGGAGGGGTCCGACAGTTCACGATGACTGGGTTGTACCGAAGGGTTCAGTACTTTGGGCGGTACACCGGAGTGTGTGCTGAAGGTTGTTTACCCAGAGAGGTCTCCGGGGTACTGGATACACTTGTCTATTTGTCTGTGGTGCGCAGGGGACTTCGGAGGCGACAGACGGTTCGCAGCAGGTGAACCTGTGTCAAGCGGGAGGCTTGAAGCTAGGGGAGCGGGGAGCTCCGTCACGAAGGCTGCGAATGGGTCGAGGTGCGCTAGGAGAAGGCAGTAAGTGTGGAGTGTGACTTCGGGTGAACGTACTCTGAGACGAAGTACTCGGAGGCGAGGCACTACGAAGTTTCCTCCGAATGGAGTGACTTCGGAGTGTGGTGGATCAAGTCCTCAGCAATGAGGCAAGGTGTTTGAAGTGTGCTCTGGAGGGAGACACTCGAAGGTATACCCGACGAAGGTCTCAGAAGTCGAGGTGCATCGAAGGCATGGTCCGGGTAAGGATCGTCGAGCAGTGTGCTCGGGGAGAGACACTGCGATGAAGTGCTCATGGAATGCTTCATGCGGAGGCCTTGGACGAAGGAGGGACTTCGAAGGGTGGTACTCCGAAGGTGGGGCTTCGGAGTGAGGCTGGCTTCGGAGTGAAGCTGACTAGGCTGACTTCGGAGTGAGGCTGGCTCCGGAGTGAGGCAGGCTCCGGAGTGAGGCTAGCTCCAGAGTGAGGCTGACTTGAGGTACTTCGGCCATGCATGGCTTCGGTAGACGGACTGACGGAGTTCGAGCTGGGAGAAGCTGCGAAGCCATGGTGGTCCACTCCGAAGGTGTTGGTGCGAAGGCCCAAGGGATTTGACGGCTTCGGCTCAAAACCGTCACTGTATCGAAGGCTGACTTCGGTGAAGCGAAGGCCGTCAGGCTCAAGGCTTCTCACCGAAGCTACCGCACCACTCGTGTGCGAAGGGGGGCTTCAGAAGGGTCCAAAACTACAAAGGCTGACAGCGTCTGCTCTGCAAAAGCTGGTGCTGTCCCCTCTGTGAAGCTGACAAAAGAAGCCTCCAAATAAAGTAGACTATCAGTTGTACCCCCCTGTTCTGATGAGACAAAAGCAGTGTAAACCCTAGGGGTAAAGTAGTCTATTCACAAGGCTGAATAGTGCCTATAAATAGTGGAGGCTGGTTAGGTCACATCAACATTTTGAGCAGACATTGTGAACTCCTGTGCTAGCCACCACATTCTCTGTATTCATCCTGTGAGTTCTTTTTATGTTCCCTGTTCAAGTAATGAAACTTTGATTTTGTTCTCATTTGTGCTTGAACTTGTATTATGTGTTGCACTGCTTGCTTTGATTCCTCTGTACACCTTCCTCTTCCTGAGTGAAGTTGTGTTTTGAATCGTCTGGAGAAGTGTGTGAGAAGTCTGTTTGTGAGAAGTGTGTGTTTTTCAGTGTCTGTTCGCTCTTTGTAAACTGGAGGCTAGACCTCTCTGATTACTAGCGAAGCACTGCTTGACTTGAGTCGAAGCCCATTTTCTTCCCGTGTCGAAGTCCTCGACGAAGTCTGTTCAGTGTGCATTTAGACCTTCGAAGTACGAAGCCTAGCACCAGTTGTTGTCGCTGAGTATTTGGTCGAATTCCACAGGGGGAAGTCTGCTCTTGCGAAGGGTGAAGTGCGAAGCCTGCTCGAAGGCACCCAGTGTGCTGAGCCTGCACTGACTTAGCAGAGCTGATCGAAGTCCTCAGAGGGAAGTCCACTCTTCTGAAGGGTGAAGTGCGAAGCCTGCTCGAAGGCACCCTGTGTGCGGAGCCTGCACTGACTTAGCAGAGCTGAATTTTGGGGGTTGTGGGTGGAGCGAAGTCTTCTCGGCTTCGAACTTTTGCTCCTTGCGAAGCCTGTGTTCGGAGCTGTAAAATACCTCCGAACCATAACTTCAAAGGGTGTGTTCAAAGCCTGTTCCGTAGAAGATAGAATTAAAACAGAAGGCTATTTTTAGTCTGAAATTTTAAAAGCTCCCATTCACCCCCCCTCTGGTCGCCGTTTCCGGTCCAACAGAAGAACCCTTCCCTCAAGCCAAGCTCAAAAGGTGATGTAGACACGAGGATCATTGTCAAAGAAGGCAGGGAATACCCCATTCAGTTTGGCAAAGGGTTGCCTTCAGAGATCGCCACTTCACTAGAAGAAGTGGTTCGAGAAAATCTAGATGTATTCGCGTGGTCAGATGAAGATATCCCCGGAGTTGACCAAAGCATTACCGAGCATAGTTTGCTCATTAACCCTAAGGTTTGACCTATTCGCCAAGGGCTCCGCAATCTATTAACCGAAAGAGCAGACCTCGCTAAAGTGGAGGTAGAAAAGTTGCTAAGAGCCGGAATCATTCGGGAGGTGGCCCACATGGAGTGGTTGGCTAACCCTGTCTTCGTCAAGAAAAAAGGCTCCGACAAATGACGCATGTGCATTGACTTCACATCTCTAAATAAAGCATGCCCACGAGACCCCTACCTCATGCCCCGCATTGATTAACTTGTTGACTCTATGGCTGGCTCTGAGCTCCTCAGTTTCCTTGATGCATACTCTAGTTAACATCAAATCTGGCTGAAACACGAAGACGAAGCCAAGATGAGATTTATAACCCCTTCCGGAGTATTCTATTATGTTTGAATGCCCTTCGGCCTGAGAAATGCCGAGGCAACTTTTTCATGTCTCATTGCTAAAGCTCTAGGTCACCAGATAGGGCAAAATGTCGAAGCCTATATGGATGACATTGTAATAAAGAGTGCTTTAAAGCACCATCATAGTCTAGACTTAGCAAAAACATTTGAGAGCCTCCGAGCATGTGGAGTTCACCTCAATCCTAAAAAATGTATTTTCGGAGCTGAAGCAGGAAAATTGCAAGGGTATTTAGTTTCGAGCAGAGGAATCAAAGCTACCCCGACGCAGATAACTGCACTACAAAGGATGGCTCCGCCTGAAAATTTGAAGCAAGCCCAGAAGATGGTTGGACGCCTTGTAGCTCTCCGCAGATTCCTAGCAAGATCAGCAGAGCGAAGCCTCCCAATTTTCAAAGCTTTAAAAGGGTCCGAAAATTTCAAGTGGACGTCAGAATGCTAGAAAAGCTTCGAAGAAATCAAGGACTACCTCAGGAATTTATCAACACTTACTGTGCCCCTTGTAGAGGAAACTCTCCTCCTTTATCTTGCAGAAACAGGCTCTGCAGTCAGTGCAGTGCTTGTTAGAGAGATAAAGCTCAATGGAAAACTAGTGCAAAACCCAATATAGTTCGTCTCGGAAGTCTTGTCCGGAGTAAAAACACGGTATTCCGTGCTCGAGAAATTTGCATATGCTTTAGTAATGGCCTCGCGTAAGCTAAGGCATTACTTTTTAGCACACAATGTAATTGTCCCTACGTCGTATCCCCTTGGCGATATGCTCGATAGCAAAGACTCCATGGGGAGAATTGGAAAATGGGCTATCGAGCTAGCCCCCATCGACATTTCCTTCACCGCAAGAACATCCATTAAGTCTCAAGTTGTGACTGACTTTGTTGCAGAATAGACTCCCTCCGCAGTTTGGGCTCCGGAAGAATCGTGCGAAGGAGTATGGATGGTATACTCCGATGGAGCATTTTAGGCATCAGGAGCTGGTGCCGGAGCCATGATAATTTTGCCTTCATGACAAAAAGCAATGTACTCGGCAAGGCTCAACTTTAAGTCCACCAACAATGTTGTAGAGTATGAAGGAATCCTGCTTGGCCTCCGTAAAGCGCGTGCACTTGGCGCCACTCGGGTTATAATCAAAATAGATTCTCAGGTTATTGCAAGGCATGTTGACAAAAGCTTCCAAGCTCAGCATCCACATCTTGCGAAGTACTTAGAATAGATCTACAAGACGAAGTCATTATTCAAAGGAATTTCCGTCCGAAGCATCCCTCGAGCAGATAATCAGCTTGCGGACATCCTAGCGAAGGCTGCTGCTGGTGCATTGGATGTCCCAGAAGGGGCTTTCTATGAAGAGCTTGTCAACCCTTCGGTGCCTCAGCCACCCTCCACAGAAATATTTTGCATACCAATCACAGATTGGCGAAGCCCAATATTAGACTTCTTACAAAACAAATCAAGTCTCCTCGAAGGCCCAGAATTGCAAAGGTTACAGTCAAGGGTCCAGAATTATATGCTTGTCAATGGAGTGCTATATAAAGCCGAAGTTTGTTCTCCTCTACTCCGATACATCTCACAACCTGAAGGCCAATATATACTTTGGGAAATCCATGAAGGCTTGTGTGGTAGCCACTTAGCCCCTCGGGCTTTAGCAGGAAAAACACTTCTCCAGGGGCTTTATTGGTGAACAATTGTAGCAGATGCAGAATCATTGGTCCGAACCTATCAAGGGTGCCAATGGATGGGAAGATAAAGCCATCGTCCTCTAACACCACTTCAAGTCATTGCTCCGGTATGGCCGATGGCACAATGGGGAATGGATCTCATTGGTCCTTTCCTGATGGCGAAGGGCAGCTTGAAGTTCGCGGTGGTAGCAATTGAATACTTTTATAAATGGGTCGAAGCCGAACCCTTAATTGCTATCACTTCGAAAAATATGCAGAAATTATTCTGGCAAAATATTATTTGTAGGTTCGGAGTGCCTAGAGAGTTGACGATCAACAATGGCACCCAATTTGATGCCGAACCTTTTAGAGAATTCTGCGAAGGGCTGGGCATTGAAATGTGCTTTGCAGCCATCCATCATCCCCAATCCAACAGAGCCGTCGAGTGGGCCAATGGAAATATTATGTCTGGCTTAAATCGGAGGATTGTAGGGTTGGCAAAGGGGTTGTGGACCGAAGAGCTTCCTAATATTTTATGGTCCATTCGGACCACTCAAGCTAGGTCTACAGGTTTTACCCCATTCAGGTTGTTGTTCGGAGATGAGGCCATGACTCCAACGGAGCTGAAAGGTGGATCCCTCTGCGCAACGGAGTCAGAAGATAAAGATGAAAGCAACACTTCGCTTAACTTGTCTGAAGAAACAAGGCTTCGAGCTGTCGCCAATTTGACAAAGTACCAAGACCAGACGAAGGCATGGTATGACCCGAAGGTAAAAGTTAATGAACTTAGAACGGGTCATTTGGTACTGCGAAGTGTAATTTCTCCGGGGAAATTAGGAAACAAATGGGAAGGACCATATATTATCCTACGCTCAAGGTGCCGCAGATCTTTTAAATGAGCTAATTTATAAGGGGAAGAGATAAAGCATGCATGGCATGTAGAGCATCTTAAACGTTATTACGCTTAGGGGCTCCTTGTAAAGAATTGTAAAGTACCTTTCTAAATGAAATAAAGCTTGTGGTTCGAATAATGCTTACCCCTCAATATTCCCTACCCCTGGTAGACGCATTAGGAGAATGGAGATGCTTGCGGAGGTGAGCATCTTTCATCAGAACCCATTATACGGCCTTCGAACCACTGGTTCGGGGATTCCGTAAAAGATCCAAAGGTGTCCAAAACCTATGGATTCTGAGCCATCGGCTTGATAGCATCTGTAGAAGAGTCCAAGGACTAAAATAATGAAGTTCAAACCTCCGAGTTCGGAGCATTAGTAAAAGAGCCGAAGGTGGCCAAAACCGCTGGATTCCTAGCCATCGGCTTGATAGCATTCGTAGAAGAGTCCAAGGACTATAAAATAACGAAGTTCGAACCTCCGGGTTCGGATCATTCATAAAAGAGCCGAAGGTGGCCAAAACCTATGGATTCCGAGCCATCGGCTTGATAGCATCTGTAGAAGAGTCCAAGGACTATAAAATAACGAAGTACGAACCTCCGGGTTCGGAGCATTCGTAAAAGAGTCGAAGGTGGCCAAAACCTATGGATTCCGAGCCATCGTCTTGATAGCATCCGTAGAAGAGTCTAAGGACTTTTAAAGAACAGAGTCTGATCCTCCGGGTTCGAAGCATATGTACAAGAGCTAAAGGTGGCCAAATCCTATGGATTCTGAGCCATTGGCTTGATAGCATCCGTAGAAGAGTCTAAGGACTTTAAACAAACAAATTCTGATCCTTCGGGTTCGAAGCATCTTAAAAAGAGTCGAAGGTGACCAAATTATAAGGTTTCAAGGCCCCGACCAAATGAAACCCATTAAGAGTCCTAAGTGACCAATTTTGGAGCTCTAATTTATAAATTCAAAGCTCCTTACTATGTTTATAGGCATCGAACCATTAGTTCGATGTGTGGCCTGCTCTACCTCAATTAGGTAAGATATCATGATACGAACATACAATTCGAAGAACTCTACGAAAAAGTTGAGTTTAGGGTTATCAAGTACTGTTTGCGAAGCCTCGGCTTTAATATGTCAGGCGTTGTGCGCGACCGACCCTATTGCATTGCATATGGCCCCCACCCACAAAGAGGGGCAGGGGAATAAGGCACAATCAAACGATGCTTCTCAAACAAATTATTTCTTCTCAAACAAATTATATTGCTTGGTTAAATCACATTACAAACATCATAATCAGGAAAAATTATTATCTAAGCCTAAGTAGAAAGGGAGACCTCTCTGACCTCTAGAGCTACCTCCAGGACCAGCTCGTTGTTCGGAGCCTAGAGTTCTCAAAACCTTTCTTTTGGTTCGATTACCCTTCTTCGAAGCTCTCCAGTTTTTCTGCTCTTCTTGAAGTTCAGCCCAGGTTAGAAGCCATTCAGAGCTAGCCTCCGTCGGGTCTTCAGCTTGATGCTCTGAATCAGACCAATCTAGATACTCCGAAGATAAAGACGTTATTGCTTTATCTTCTTCTTTGATATAATAAAGAACTTCACTACAAACATCGGGTGCTATCCCTCTGTGCTCCCCCTGAGGAACAAAAAATTGCAGGCGACTATAAGGCCTTAAACTTTCGAGAATAGCCCATTGTTGGTGAAGCCCTTCGTCAAGCTATAACACTTCAAGATCAAAATCCGGAGCATGTGGCAAAACCTAAAAACAAGCATCCAAGCAAAGACTTTTCATTCATTGAAACAAAAGAATATTACAAAGTCTTTTTTACATAACAAAGCGCCCTAAAGCTATACCTTTGGGTCCGGAGGCAGAGCAGTTGGAGGAGGTGGAGCCAGAGGCCTCATCTATGCTTGCCTTTACCGACGGGCTTCATCGATCCATGCCTTGGCTACATCTTCATTATCTGCTTTCTAGGTTGACCAGAAGGCTTCCCAAGCCAAAGAAACATCCAGAGATGGTCGCAGCAAGCCTTCATTAGCGAAGCTTGTAGGCGTCTAATCGTTCGCCACAGTAATGGAGACTCTGATGGCTTCAAGATGATGAAGGACTCTGATCCTGGCTACTTGCCTGGAGATTTCTCCATAGAAAGTACCGAAACCCTTCATCATCTTGGTCGACGCCCGGATCATCTTGAGCTTATGGTCGAGAGGCTCGTTCGCCGCAGCTGAGGAAGATGGGCAGAACGTTCCAAAATATTCCAAAACACCCCAGAGGGTGTCCATGGTTTGATCAGCCACCTCGTTGTGCCTCGCCTCGGCCTTGGTCTTCTCGGTAGCAATGGCGGAGAGCTCAACTGTCTTCATCATTAAATAATTCTTCTCAGACGGCGCTTGCTGAAGCGCCTCTCGGAGCCGCACAAGTTCAGCCCCGGAAGTCACCTCCGCTGCTCAAAGTTTGTCAACTTTATCTCTCAGCACCATTTGCTCCGCTTGGAGCTCCTTAATTGAAGATGTCAGACCATCATGAGTATGCTGCTCCATTCGGAGCGCCTCCTCCTGAGGAGCCACGTTGAAGATCATGGGCCTCATGGCTCTAGAAGTGATTAGTGATTGTCAACGGAAGTCAACGACGAAGAGAGAGAGGGACGAAGAGGAGTTGAGACCTATTGTGTCTTGGGCCGCGTGTGACTCAGGTACACGAAAGAAAAATCCCTAAATAAATCTATGATGATTCGAAATGTAGTCTAAAAATATGATACTAATCAAATGAATAAAATATGGGTCATCCAAAAATTAATTCAGAAATAAACATAAAATATTTCATGTAAATGTAGAATAGAAATATTACTGCAACTAGATAAACATATATATATGAGCAGATGAAAAATACTTAATTAAAAATATGCGAACACTATTAATATTTTGACAGATAAAAATTAATCCCGAATTTTCTAAACAAATCTGCAGCTAATTAGGCAAAAGATAAAGACTGGTTTAATTTAAACTGCTGAAAAATAGGGGATTAAAAAACTGCTTACCTTCGCCGTTGCTGCACGATACTTTTCTCCGCCTGATGCAGATAGAAGCAAAACCTGCCGGTGGGTCCCACGAGGTGATCTCCGTGCCAAAAAAATCAAGCCGATTGACCTGCTTACGCCTGCACCATCTTGGACTCCGTGCGATGGGACGCTGCAATGCGAAGCTTTCCACCGAGAGCAGCTAGCCTGGCGCACTTCTTCAACACCGTTACAAGGTCTTCATGCGTGCATGCAACATCTTGACTTTCAGGGTCATGGATGACGCACCGGTGGGACCCGCATGGATGTTACAGCCTGATAGATTTCACCACAGCCAAAACAGCCTGCTGCTTGTAGAGATGACAACGGCATGGGCCCCGCACAAAAAAAGGCTGCAACTAGCAGTGCAGAATCTATGCGCCACGCACTGCTGTGCCGAGATATAAATCACGACGGACGAAGGTAAGGTAAATCACCGGTGAAACTTATCGGAGAAGAAAAAGAAACGTTTTGGTGGACTCTAGATTAATCTGTGAAAAACAGTCGTCTATCCCCAGGGAGATAGGGGCCTATTTATAGGGAACTCCTAATACATGAAAAGACTAATTTACCCCTAGGGTAAATTAATATGACTCTAAAATAAATTCTGAAAATTACTAAAATATTCTTAGAAAAATCACCTGACTCAAATAAAAATATTCTAAACTTAAAAACTAAATATTAGTATCCTAAAAAAACGAATTAATCATAGGTTGTCAGTTTTGCGCCGAAACTGACAAAGCGTCCACCATCTTCGCACCGGGTACCCGGATTGGGCCGACCCGACCCCATAGCTTCCTCAGCCCGGCAATCACTCGCCGCCCGTGTACCTGAGTGAAACCCAGTCAACAGACCAGTGGATCATCTGCCGCTCCTAGCCCATATACCCGGATTGGGCCAGCCCGACTCCGCGGCTCCTCTGCTCGGCTGTCGCTCGCTGCTTGTTAATGATCGATTGAAAATGACCAAACAAAGCCTCAACAGTCTCACCCGACTTTTGTGAGAAATTTTCATATTCACACCGATAGGTCTGGTAGAGTCTAGCCTTGACCTGATCTGTCCCCTCATGGTGTGCCTGGAGGGTAGCCCAGATCTCTCGAGCAGTGGTGATATGGCTAACACGCTCAAACTCACTAGGACCTAGACCAGAAAATAAAATGTTCACTGCTTTACTATTATTTTGATGCCGGGCAATTACATCAGCAGCAGTATCCGCAGCAATAGGCACTATGGTGAAAGTAGGATTAACACAAATCTCCCATATGTTCGAGCTCTCGCTCATAAGGTATGCTCGCATGCGAGTCTTCCAATAAGTGTAGCCAAAAGCTTCTAGGGACGGGATTTTGCCAGAAGACGTCACGGTCACTACCTAGGTTTAGAATCAGTTAAGATATGAGAAAAACCTAACCTTGCTCTGATACCACTTGTAGGACCGAAAGTAGCGACCAGAGGGGGGTAAATGGGCGCCTAAAAATTCTTGCTAAACTATGACTTAATCCCAACCCCCAAATGAACTTAACCAGACAAATAATATTAGCAGAGCAAATTACTAGAACTAAAGTTGTCTAATCTAAAAATGACCGGTGTCCTAAATAAAACGATATATAAAAATTAAACTAGACTAAAATAAAATAACTGCAGTGAATAAAAATGGATACTAGAAATGTTTAACGACGAAAGCAAAATCCCTAAATAAATCTATGATGATTCGAAATGTAGTCTAAAAATACGATACTAATCAAATGAATAAAATATGGGTCATCCAGAAATTAATTCAGAAATAAACATAAATATTTCATGTAAATGTAGAATAGAAATATTACTGCGACTAGATAAACATATATATATATGAGCAGATGAAAAATACTTAATTAAAAATATGCGAACACTATTAATATTTTGACAAATAAAAATTAATCCCAAATTTTCCAAACAGATCTGCAGCTAATTAGGCAAAAGATAAAGACTGGTTTAATTTAAACTGCTGAAAAATAGGGGATTAAAAAACTGCTTACCTTCGCCGTTGCTGCACGATACATTTCTCCGCCTGATGCAGATAGAAGCCAAACCTACCGGTGAGTCCCACGAGGTGATCTCCATGCCAAAAAAATCTAGCCGATTGACCTGCTTGCGCCTGCACCGTCTTGGACTTCGTGCGACGGGACGCTGCATCGGGAAGCTTTCCGCTGAGAGCAGCTAGCCTGGCGCACTTCTTCAACACCGTTGCAAGGTCTTCACGCGTGCCTGTAACATCTTGACTTTCAGGGTCACGGCTGACGCACCGGCGGGACCCGCATGGATGCTACGGCCCGATAGATTTCACCACAGCCAAAACAGCCTGCTGCTTGCAGAGATGACAACGGCGTGGGCCCTGCACAAAAAAAGGCTGCAGCTAGCAGTGCAGAATCTATGCGCCACGCACTGCTGTGCCGAGATATAAATCGCGACAGACAAAGGTAAGGTAAATCGCCGGCGAAACTTATCGGAGAAGAAAAAGAAACGTTTTGGTGGACTATAGATTAATCTGTGAAAAACAGTCGTCTATCCCTAGGGGGGATAGGGGCCTATTTATAGGCAACTCCTAATACATGAAAAGACTAATTTACCCCTAGGGTAAATTAATACTGACTCTAAAATAAATTCCGAAAATTACTAAAATATTCTTTGAAAAATCACCTCACTCAAATAAAAATATTCTAAACTTAAAAACTAAATATTAATATTCTAAAAAAATGAATTAATCATAGGTTGTCAGTTTTGCGCTGAAACTGACAAAGCGTCCACCGTCTTCGCACCGGGTACCTGGATTGGGCTGACCCGACCCCACAGCTTCCTCATCCCGGCAATCACTCACCGCCCGTGTACATGAGTCAAACCCAGTCAACATACCAGTGGATCATCTGCCGCTCCTAGCCCATGTACCCAGATTGGGCCAGCCTGACTCCGCGGCTCCTCCGCCCGGCCGTTGTTCGCTGCCCGTGTACCTGAGTCACACACGGCCTCAGACTCGGTAGGTCTTCATTTCTCTTCCTTTGACATCCGTTGACAATCACTCATCACATCTGGAGTATCAAAACCATATTGTTCAACATGGTTTCTCAATCTCCCCCTTGATGAGTGCATTGTCAACACCCGCTTCAGCTTATCTTCAGAACCTGCAAAACATGTGGAAACAGGAAAACAAAGACAAAAGAAAATAGAAGAAAGAAAATAAAAGTTTAACCCTAATGACCAAAAGCCAAACAGAAGCAAGAAAAATGGTCATTATGATTAACCAAAAATAAAGACTCAAAAACAAGTGCAAATCTCAGAATTTTAAAAATTACCAACAAGGAACTCTACTCCAAAATTTCTCCCCCTTGTTGACAATTGGACTCATCAAGTGAGACTAAATGCACTCTAAAGAGACATAGACACAAAACTCCCCCTAAAATGCAGCTCCCCCTCAAAATATGCCATGAATGCAGATGGAGTGCAGGTGGAGTGTGAAAAGCATGCTTCTTAGATATGATTGACTGCAATTACAACATCTAACAGGTATAGCAAAAGATATACTGTCTAAGATACATGACATGATCAGTGCAACAGATGATATCTAAAGAGAGTCATTAGCACGCATTTTTCGATTTTTGCAAACAAAAGCATCACCACATTTTCTAGTTGACAAGCAAAGTAAAGCAAGAGATGCAAAAGCTAACTGATATTACCAAGATAAGCATTGTCCAAATCAAAGTGCTTCAGCAAACTTGTCATCTTTTTAAATTTTTCTGACTTTTCTTTTTCCTTTTTATTATTTTTTTCATTTGTGTCAGGGGTTATTTGCATGTCAAACCTTATGCTAACCGACCAAGTCAAGCCTAGGCCAGAACTGGACCATCAGAAGATTAAGACATTGGTCTTGGCATACATTACACCGTCCTAGTTCATACCAAAGTGCTATGGTAAGCAGTCTAGAACAATGCAATGCAACAAAGCAAACCCACCTGGATCTTTTCTAATAATCATAGAAATGCATAAATTTTTCATTTTTTAGAATTTTTTTATCATTTTTATAACACACTTTTCATATTTAAAGCATATAAATGTCCAAGTTGCATATCTGCATCTAAGTAAGGATCTAGCTACAAGGCATGTAAAAGATAGCGAAAGCATTCAACCTACACATGCTAGTTACCAGAAGCAATGGTTATCATTTTTCAATTTTAAAACACAAAATCCATGCATATGACAAATATCAGATATATCATGTGAACTGAAACAGAACATGATCATTGACAAGTAATCAAAATCATATACTAGATAGAGTAAGTAAAGCAGATTAATCATATAATAGAAGCAAGCTCAAAATGTGATTGATGATTATGCATGATATGAACACACACAAAAAGACTCAATAAAAATAAAGAAGAAAAGAAAAACTGACTCAAAGTATCCTAAAAAGGATACACAACTCCCTAATCAAGATCAATAATCATGAGTGGGAGCAAACGGTCCAATGCCAGGTTTAGCAAAAGTGCTAAACCAGTGTCGAGCCATCTGCTCGTATGTAGGAAAGCAGAGGGAATCATATGAGTCTGGACCAAAACGCCACTCAAAGCATGGTCCTCTGTTCTGCCTAAAAACACGGTCACGAGGTCCAAAACCGTATACCGAATGATCTGGAACTCTGCCGGAATAGAAACCATCCTCCGGAGCACGATCATAAAAACTGTCTCCTCTACCACCACCTACACGACGTGGCCTGGCCTCTAGCCTCTCTCTACGTCAAGGAACTCTCTGTCTACCACCCTGCTGGTAGAACTGCTCCTGCCCACCGCGAGCTCTCTCTGCTCGCTCAACCCGCTTCCTCCTGAAGCAAAACTCCTCAAGATGCCCGTCTCTCTGACAAAACTCACAGTGATAGGTAGGCTTCTTGGGATGTTCTTGAGGCTTAGGATTCTTAGGCTTGGTGGTGTTAGGTGTAGCATCTTTGGTGTGAGAGGGTCCAGGTAAAGAGTCAAGAGAAGTGTGGAGAGTTTTAGGCTTTGGGACCCAGATTTGCTTCTTGGGTGGAGCTTTAGGTTGTTCTTGGAACACACCATCATTGGGCTGACTATCCTTAAAGGACTCAGTGGAGTGAGTCTTTGAATATCTCTGTTCAGGAGTCATCTTACTCCACTCCACTGCTCGGCTAATGGCACTCTCAAAATCAGCCTTGGTATAGATGTAACCTACCCCAAACCCATCCTGTCTCTTGAACTGCTGGATCATCATGCCGAGCTGTGGCTCTCTGGCACTAATCCAACTCAGGATCTGACGGAGGTAAAAGTTCTCGTTCTGAACATCACCTAGCTCCTCTTTCAAAGAAGCTAACACCTCCACCTGAGACAAGAAGATCTCACACTCTTTATCAACTTCAACAGACTTCTCAGCTTTTAGCTTGATCAAATCCATTCTAATGGACAAGTAGTTCTCACAAACAGTGGGTGGAACTGACAAGGTCTCAAGCTCTAGCTTAGTCTGCTCCAACTCAGCTCTCACTCCAGCTAACTCACTCAACTGCTCATCACTCTTGGCTCTGAGCTCGACTATACTGGCTACATGAGATGGGCAGTCTACACATGGTATGACGACAGTGGCATGAGCATTTTTTAGCTCCTGCTGAGCGCTCTCATGCTTAGTGGCCAAAGCGTCTCTCTCATCTACTCTCTCTGTGTACCTGGACTTAAGAGTCGTCAGGTCACACAACAACACCTCACAGTTAGGGCACTCACTATTATCACCCAAGCAAGGGGACGAAGACAGACTCTCAATCTTGCCATTCGCCATGGCAAGATCACTCTCAAGCTTATCTATCCTCTTCTTAGCCCCTCTAAGTAGTTTCTCCTGATACTTCAACTCCTGACTGTTCTGTTCTAATAAATTAACAACTTCTTGTTCATAGGAAGATGCCTTCTCATCATCGTCAGAGTCATCGGAGGAGTCCTTTTCTTTCTTCTCCCCAAGATCCATTGAGTAGAAGCTCTTGTGGGGTCTTCGGCTGTGACGTGAGCGACTCTTCGGCTTGTCCCCGAAGCCCATGAAACAGAGGCCCGCTGGATTACCCCTGTCCTTCCCCTTTCTGATCATGATCTCTTCATCACTTGAACTTGAAGACGAGGAGGAAGACGAGGATCTCGTGGAGTATCTTTTCTCCATCTCGGCGAAGAAGGTCTTGTCTCGCTTCTTGTTCTCATGCCTGTAATCCTTCAGAGCCTTTCGAAAGAATCTTGTCTTGGGCTTGCCCTTTGTGGAAGTGGAGTTTTCATACTTGTCGAAGTTGTAGGAGTTGCCGCCGGTTCCCTTCTTGTAATTCTTCTGCTTAGGGCAGTCGGTGATGAAATGACCTGGGTCACCACACTCAAAGCATCCAGATTTTGTGCCGTGTCTCTTGAACATTCGCTTATCATATACACGTCGCACCTGGTTGTTAAACAAGCACAGATCATCATCTCCTAGAGTATCAAGTTGTTCCTAGGAGATAAACATCAAGGAAAAAGCAGTACAACTCATGGCATTAGGATCAGCAGACGGTGTCGCAAGTGCCAGAGTCTTGGAGCCAGAATCAGTGAGATTTGATCTCAACTGAATATCGACCTTTGAGGCCTTAAGCTTACAAAAAAGCTCTGCGACAATCAAGGTATCATAAGATGCGCTCTCAACAATAGAAGAAACCTTGATCTCCCAGATCTTAGGGTCCAAGGTATGAAAAACCTTAAGCGTCTGTTCATGATCCGAGACCAGCTGATCACGCTCGGCCTTGTTGACGCGAAGCTTGTTATTGATCGATTGAAAATGACCAAATAAAGCCTCAACAGTCTCACCCGGCTTCTGTGAGAAATTTTCATATTCACGCCGGTAGGTCTGGTAGAGTCTAGACTTGACCTGAGCTGTCCCCTCATGTTGTGCCTGGAGGGTAGCCCAGATCTCTCGAGCAGTGGTGAGATGGCTAACACGCTCAAACTCACTAGGACCTAGACCAGAAAATAAAATGTTCACTACTTTACTATTATTTTGATGCTGGGCAATTACATCAGCAGTAGTATCCACAGCAATAGGCACTATGGTGAAAGTAGGATGAACACAAATCTCCCATATGTCCGAGCTCTGGCTCATAAGGTATGCTCGCATGCGAGTCTTCCAATAAGTGTAGCCAAAAGCTTCTAGGGACGGGATTTTGCCAAAAGACGTCATGGTCACTACCTAGGTTTAGAATCGGTTAAGATATGAGAAAAACCTAACCTTGCTCTGATACCACTTGTAGGACCGAAAGTAGCGACTAGAGGGGGGGTGAATGGGCGCCTAAAAATTCTTGCTAAACTATGACTTAATCCCAACCCCCAAATGAACTTAACCAGACAAATAATATTAGTAGAGCAAATTACTGGAACTAAAGTTATCTAATCTAAAAATGACCGGTGTCCTAAATAAAACGATATATAAAAATTAAACTAGACTAAATAAAATAACTGCAGTGAATAAAAATGGATACTAGAAATGTTTAACGACGAAAGCAAAATCCCTAAATAAATCTATGATGATTCGAAATGTAGTCTAAAAATACGATACTAATCAAATGAATAAAATATGAGTCATGCAGAAATTAATTCAGAAATAAACATAAATATTTCATGTAAATGTAGAATATAAATATTACTACGACTAGATAAACATATATATATATATATGAGTAGATGAAAAATACTTAATTAAAAATATGCGAACACTATTAATATTTTGACAGATAAAAATTAATCCCAAATTTTCTAAACAGATCTGCAGCTAATTAGGCAAAAGATAAAGACTGGTTTAATTTAAACTGCTGAAAAATAGAGGATTAAAAAAATGCTTACCTTCGCCGTTGCTGCACGATACTTTTCTCCGCCTGATGCAGATAGAAGCCAAACCTACCGGCGGGTCCCACGAGGTGATCTCCATGACAAAAAAATCCAGCTGATTGACCTGCTTGCGCCTGCACCATCTTGGACTCCGTGTGACGGGACGCTGCACCGGGAAGCTTTCCGCCGAGAGCAGCTAGCCTGGCGCACTTCTTCAACACCGTTGCAAGGTCTTCACGTGTGCATGCAACATCTTGACTTTCAGGGTCACGGCTGACGCACCGGCGGGAACCGCATGGATGCTACGGCCTGATAGATTTCACCACAGCCAAAACAGCCTACTGCTTGCAGAGATGACAACGGCGTGGGCCCCGCACAAAAAAAAGGCTACAGCTAGCGGTGCAGAATCTATGCGCCACGCACTACTATGCCGAGATATAAATCGCGACGGATGAAGGTAAGGTAAATCGCCGGCGAAACTTATCGAAGAAGAAAAAGAAACATTTTGGTGGATTGTAGATTAATCTGTGAAAAACAGTCGTCTATCCCCAGGGGGATAGGGGCCTATTCATAGGCAACTCCTAATACATGAAAAGACTAATTTACCCCTAGGTTAAATTAATACTGACTCTAAAATAAATTCTGAAAATTACTAAAATATTCTTAGAAAAATCACCTGACTCAAATAAAAATATTCTAAACTTAAAAACTAAATATTAATATCCTAAAAAAACAAATTAATCATAGGTTGTCAGTTTTGCGCCGAAACTAACAAAGCGTCCACCGTCTTCGCACTGGGTACCCAGATTGGGCCGACCCGACCCCGTAGCTTCCTCAGCCCGGAAATCACTCGCCGCCCGTGTACCTGAGTCAAACCCAGTCAACAGACCAGTGGATCATCTGCCGCTCCTAGCCCATGTACCCAGATTAGGCCAGCCCGACTCCGTGGTTCCTCTGCCCGGCCGTCGCTCGCTGCCCGTGTACCTCCGTCACACGTGGCCTCAGACTCGGTAGGTCTTCATTTCTCTTCCTTTGACATCCGTTGACAATCACTCATCACATCTAGAGTATCAAAACCATATTCTTCAACATGGTTTCTCAGTAGGATTCTCGGCTTTTTGAATGGTGTCTAACTTAGCTCTTTCTTTCTCAAGGGTTGTGGGTGGAGTGAACACTGTTTTGCTTGGAGTGTTTAGAGTGGTTCTCTCATAGCCCAACCCTATAGCTAACCCTGCCCTGTCAGCACACATTTTATTTTTAGCCAAAAGCAAATCCATCCTACCCTTCCCTTCAATGCATTTTTCAACCACGGAGAGAAGATAATCATTTTCACATTTTGGTTTTTCGACTTGCTCTCTAGCAAAGCTGAGTTGGTCCTTAAGGTTGATGTAGGTGGGACACGACGGCTGCACATCCTTAGAACAATCAACACTCTCCAATCTAGCCTTAAGTTCATCAACATGCCTATCTCTCAAATTAATGCTCTCAACAAGTAAAGGACAGTTCATGCATTCGTTGATGACAACAGGACTAGACTCCACCACCAAAAGCTGCTTTTTAGTAAATTCAAGTTTTTCAATAGTTTGAGCATGTGTAAAATGCAGCTGAGCAAGTTCATTCATAACAATCAGACAGGACTGACATTCAGCATCATCAGACTTAGATTTTAAGATTGTAAGTTCAGTGGATAAAGATTCAAGCCTGAGTTTTAGATCTTTTCGTTCTTTAACTAATCTATCCTGAGAACAAACAACATCATGTAATTCATCAATCTGAACAAGAAGCTGATCACGGGATAGATATACCTCAGATGTGTTAAACTCGTCGCTATTGTGGATGTTGTCGGCCATGAAGCAAAGGTCGGTGAAGTCCATTCTCTTCTTCTCCTTCTTTTCTTCTTTCTTGGATGTCTCTTCTTCATCGGAGCTTGGCTCCTCACTTAATGTACTGTCGATGTCACTGAGGGTGGCCACAAATCCTCTGGCTACTCTCTTAGCCACTTTGCTTTGCTTCCCCTTAAAGATGGGTTTTTTGTTCCACTTCTGGTACTTTAGCTCATTTTCATTTTTCATTTTTAGTTTAGGGCAATTCGCTTTTATGTGAGAAGTATCTCCACATTCAAAACAACCTCGAGACCCTCCTTTCCTTTGATCTCGTCTATCATTATAGAAGCGTATGAACTTCTTGACAATGAGAGCTAGCTCCTCATCATCTAAAGTGTCCACCTGTTCTTTTGTAACAGAGACCAGAGAGGACAAGTCAAAACCACCATAATAAGCACAAACTCCAGAACCACCAGAAAGACTCCCTCCAAATGAGGTACCACTGCTAAGACTGGAAACTAAAGCAATAGAAGGCAACAAAGAGTTTCCAAATCCTAGACGAAACGCCTTGGCAATCTCAGTGGACTTAAGGTTACTGAAGAGTTCGTCACAAGTTAGAGTGTCAAAGCTCGCCGACTCTTCAATACAGGAGATCTTCATCTCCCATATACTACGATCAAGAGCATAGAGCAGTTTGATCGCCCTATCATGGTATGAATAAGCTAAAGTCCCAGTGGAGCTCAAGTTGCTCACAATTCCATCAAATCGAGCAAACATGGCATCTAAAGATTCACCGGGGCCTTGCACAAACATTTGGTATTCTTGATTATAAGTGCTTTGCCTCCTAGCCTTAATCTGAGAAGTACCCTCATGAAAGGTTTTCAAAGTAGACCAAATCTCACGTGTAGTTCTAAGGTGTTGGACCCTATCAAACTCATTTCGATTCAGACTGATGAACAATATGTTTCTTGCTTTTCTATCACAATCGTATTGTAATTTCTTAGTCTCTGAAGTGCGAGTTTCAGGGATCACATATTAGGAATCAACAATGTCCCAAATAGCACTTCCTCGGCTTAGTAGGTAAGCCTCCATGCACACATTCCAATAAGCAAAATCATGACCATCGAAAATCGGAATTTTAGAGTTTCTCTCCATGTCACCAAAAGAAGGATCACAAACCGGTTAAGGTTAACTGGTGATCTAACCGGCTCTGATACCAATTGTGGGATCAGAATGGCGACTAGAGGGGGGTGAATTGACGCTTCTACAAACTATTTTGCATCAAGCTTGATGAACAATTTTAGCACACCAAAAGCTTTTTCAAGAATCAAGAAGATAAACAGATCTTCAATGAAGTTCATACTTCAGTTTGACTTGGCAACCACTGTAGCAATCCGAAAAGATATCAATTAATTCAATTCAGCATTTACTGTAGCAAACCAACAGTTTAAATCATCAAATTCAATTGATGTTTATGATGTTCAATTAATTCTAGACCTTGCAAGAGACTCACACTTTAGCCAATATGAACATGATGTACTTAATTCAATTTTTTGCTGAAACTTAGATGATGAACAGTATTAAGTAATTCAATTTCAGATCAAAATGGCAAGAAACAATGATGTGTAGTCTATTTGACAACCTAAACAGAACCAACCTGTTGGAATCCTTTGAACCTTGAGTTGATCTCCTGTGGCGGCTGGTCACTTTACCAGTGGATTCCAGCGAAAGAAGGGATGAACTCAGAACAATCCAGCGGTGCAGAAAACAGATTGAAAATTACAAGCTACAGTGCTGAAATTACTGTTGCGGGTAAGGGAGACTATTCCGTATAGAACTGGTAGAATTTTCAGACCAAAAGTGCAGAACCTATAGTCTGCAATTTCTCTGAATAATGCACAAACAATTATGTTGACTTTTGATAATAGATTCAGACCAGGAAGAGCTCAAGAAAAATACCAAGAGACAATTCAGAATTCAATTCAAAAATAATTGATCAACAAAAATTAGTGAACTAATCTTTGATCTGTACTGTATCTTGGTAAAAATCTTTGCTACTATTGCAATTCAGGCACATAGTGAATATTCAGCACTAAGGATCAAAATCCAGCCATGGAGTTGCAGGAAATATTCAAGAGCAGTGAACAAGAACTCAACCACAACCATATTGACAGAACATGAACAGTGGTTGCACTAAAGCTTTTCAGAAACAGAAGAAGAGAAACAGACTGAAGAACACAATATTCATCTTCTAGAAATATTTTTAGCACACTACATGAACCAAAAACAATATGCAGAATTAGTCAAAAAATTTTGCAAACTTTAAACATGGAACCCTTGAAATTTATACAACAAAAGTTATGTAGAACTTAGGTCCAAAATCAGTACCAAAATAGAACAAACATTTCCTCAAAGATTGAATCCAGACTGAAATCAAAACACTGTACTCAGCAGAATTCACAAGTGTTCAGAATTTTTTAGGCACTTTGTTGGGGAGAAAAATATATGCAGCAGTGGTCAAAAACTTTTGCAAACTTCAAAAATGGAACCCTGAAAAGTTGATCATCAAAAGATATGAAGAAAACAGATCCAAAAACCGCACAGAAATTGCTCAAAAATCTATTTCAAAAGTGATCACACAAAGCAATGCACCTGGAGTTCCTTGCTTCAGCCAACCCTATTCACCATCTGGGACGAACTACAGAAGCTAGCAATGAATAGAGAAACAGAGGCTACAGGGACACATTTAATGGAGTTTATCTTGATTAATTTCAGCCCCAAAGTGAGCATCCAAAAAGGGGAAAGGAGAGGTTTAACCCTAGGCCTTGGACCCCCTTTTATAGGCCACCGTAGACTTACAAAGAACCCCTCAAGTTTTTTAGATTAACATGAGTTATTTTTAGAATTGTATATTCTGAAAACTACCCATATTAGACTCTACTTTTTATTATTACAACTTGACTCTACTCCTTTAATATATTTTCAGAAATTTGTATATTCTGAAAAATACTAAAAATTTACACTTACTCTAAAAAACTAAACACAAATAGACTCTTAATTCTTGGAATTAAAACACATTTAAAGATGAGACGGTTTTTAGCAAAAACCGACAAAGCCTCCTCGATCGCCGACATGTGATTGCAAGCCACGAACTCGACCGCCAGCAAGTCTCTCCCGCTCTCGATCCCCTCGAGCCACCTGATCACTTGCACTGGCCTCCCTTTCGCTGACTTGACCGTCACCCTGTCTCGACCATCCGACCATCCATGTCTTGCTCTATCTCCTCGTGCACTCCTGAGATCATCTTTAACTTCACCCGACATCCTTGATCCTCTAGCATCGGGCTCCCCGCTCGACCCTTGATCACTCGCCGCTGACAGTTGGTTAGAATCTCCACCCTACACACATGAGACAAGACAAAACAAGAGACGCAATGCACACTGATCCCCTCGGCATCTACTCTCCATAACCACACATCGATCCCATCGATGCAATCAAGCCATTACTCACTCATTCACTCGATCGTTCATCCTTGTCAATCACTCATCATAAAGACAGAAACCACAGTGTGACCACACTTGGTTTCACAACCCCCCTTCTTTCCCTGTAAGAGGCATCGAATATTCCGATATTCAATACACACTTCGAACTATTCCAAGCTATTATCCTTTTAGGAGGATTGAGATAGTCCGCATTCACAAACACTTCGTTTGTCATTTCTTTCTCTTATAGAACCTGTTAGCGTAATCCGTTGCGCCAACAACTACTTATGGCCGAAAGAATTTAACATTCATTCTGATCATGAGTCTTTGAAACACATTAGAAGTCAAGCTAATTTGAATAAACGGCATGCCAAATGGGTAGAATTCATTGAATCATTCCCTTACATCATTAAGCATAAAAGAGGGAATGATAATATAATTGTTGATGCCCTGTCTCACCGATACGCCTTGTTGTCTCAACTTGATCATAGAATTTTTGTATTAGAAACAATTTGGCAGTTATATGCTATTGACCCTGATTTTAAAGAAGCATTTGGTCAATGCATAGAAGGAAGAGTTTGGCACAACTACACTCTGAATGATGGATTAATATATCATGCTAACAAACTGTGTGTTCCTGCCAGCTCTGTTCATCTTCTATTTATGCAGGAAGCATACGGTGGAGGGTTAATGTGGCATTTGGGCATGAAGAAAATAGAGGATGTGTTGACCACCCATTTCTTTTGGCCTAAGTTAAGGCGCGACGAGGAGCGCTATGTAGCCTGATGCACCACATGCAACAAAGCTAAGTCCCGCCTTAATCCCTGTGGTCTTTACATGCCTTTACCTGTCCCTAGTGTCCCTTGGGAAGATATTTCTATGGATTTTATTTTGGGACTACCTAGAACTAAGAAAGGGAGGGAATGATGACGACAAACAACCTAAGGTGCATGCATTCTATATTAGATTTACATTTTATTAATTTGAACCATATACACTACACCATGAAATGTGTTGCTTTTAATTAATAGAAATACTTGCATGGATAAAGCGACATATTGAGAGCACATCAAGGCAATAGAACATCATGGAAGTTGATTGGAGACCCAGTCAAGGCCAACCAAAGATAATATATAAGTTTATGACGTTACTTTTGTGCCAAGAGAAGGTGGAGATAAAGTTTTACACGTCTTGGACTTGGACTTCAGAGACAACACCAAATTAAAATGTAAATAACTTTTACATGGAAGGCCCAATTTGGATGATCTTGGACTTTTTGGAAATCTCGAGAAGTCTTCTTTCCAACGAATCAAGATACACCTCCATATTCGGTCCAAGCAGATCGCAATCAGCAAAACAATATGTGTTACTTATTCAGGCTAGAGCCCATGGGCTTGTAACCGAGTTGTATTCATCTAGGATTCTATTTGGATGACCCCCACACGTCCCTAGCCTATTAAATACCCCCTATATATAGAAGTAGCCGGCCCTAGCAAACTTGGCTGTTTATTTTTGAAATTAGATTGATTCAGATTGAAGTGATATTTTGCCTTTTACTGTTTATCATGAATTCCTCTTTGTTTCGATAAGGAATTTTACCTCCACCACTTTGTTTTGATCTGGTGTGTTTGCTACTAGAAAATTGAAGTGTTATCTGTTGTTCCATTAGGAATTAGGAGATAGAAGCACTGCTCGTGGCCGGCGTCTACGTGCGCAAGTGTGTGGTGTTGCGAATATTTATAGGGTTGAGATTTGTTGCATTGGCAGCAGGGGAACAATCGGATAATCGTTAGCGTCTCACAAGTTATCCTCCATCTACATCAAGCTCAGCGAGAAGATTGGGTCGTCCCATTTCATCTTGGTATCATAGCACCGGGTTTACTCGGTGAGCAACATTAATCTATAGTTAGGTTTTAATTTATGTCCCATCCAGAAAAAGCCACGAAAAGTATTAGGTTTAGATTTGTTTCCATAGCCTAGATTGCATCGGTTCATCTATTTTTGTGCTAGTCATTATCCTTCTTTGGCGTAACTTTTATCTATTTTTTTGAACCGAGTTAAAAGTCTAATTGGAAGGTTTCAGCATCTATTTAGTTGCTAGAAATTTCATTTTCAAATCGTGTTATTGCTGGTTGTTCCATATGAGTCCACATAAATCCCTCTCTTTTTATTGAGAACCATAGAAAGCCAATCTGTTGCATAGGAATTTTTTCCCTAACCCACGAGACTAGCATATTGATAACTCCGAGGACTCCTCACTTAGGTTTGTCAAGTGTTTCTGATTGTTGGCAGTGCTAAGTTTTACTTCATTTCGAAAATAACAATTCGAGTTGGCCAAATACAAAAAAAAGAAGAGGGAAAGAAGTGTTATGTCCAAAGTATATCAAAAAAAAGGAAGAAAAAAGTGGCCGAAAGTGTTTAATTTTGTTTGGGGTTTTTAATTGAAGTTTCAAGTTATGTCTTGCCTCTTTCATTTCACTAGTAGATGTGAGCAATCTTATGACCCCTTATTTGAGTTATTGCTAGCGTCTCTCCTTGTGCGTTGCAACACGAGCAGTACTCCGACATTAATTTTTACCTCATCCCTATAGTTGCAATCGCCCCATTTATCTCCACATGTGTGTTTCCACGTGTGTGAATATCTATAGGGTTGAGATCTGTTGCATTGGCAGCAGGGGAACAATCGGATAATCATCAGCGTCTCACAAGTTATCCTCCATCTACATCGAGCTCAGTGAGAAGATTGGGCTGCCCCGTATCAGAAGGAGAGGGATAGTGTCTTTGTGGTTGTGGAAAGATTCTCTAAGATGGCACATTTCATTCCTTGTCACAAGAGCGACGATGCTACAATAGTTGCTGATTTGTTTTCAGGTAAGTTATTCGTCTTCATGGTGTGCCACGCACGATTGTTTCTGATCGAGATACTAAGTTTCTCAGCCATTTCTAGATAATATTATGGTAAAATTGGGGACCAAGATGTTGTTTTCCACCACATGTCATCCTGAAACTGATGGTCAAACCGAAGTAGTGAACATAACCTTATCTACGATGTTGCGAGCTATGTTGAAGACCAATTTGAAGTTATGGGAAGAGTGTCTACCTCATGTTGAGTTCACCTACAACCGATCACGACCCTCATGCTCCGATTGATCTATTACTATTACCATTTTTTTAAAAGATGAATTTAGATGCCAAAACACGTGCTGAGTTTGTTCTCCAAATGCATAAAACAACTAAGGAGCATATAGAGCGCATGAATACAAAATACCAACTATCGGTTAGCCATGGTAGAAAAGAAGTTATTTTTGCACCAGGAGATTTAGTTTGGCTACATTTACGAAAAGATAGATTTCCTGATTTACGAAAATCTAAGTTGATGTCTCGCGCTGCTAGACCTTTTAAAGTACTTGCAAAGATCAATGATAATGCATACAATATTGAATTACCCACAGATTATGGTGTCAACAACATTTTTAATGTTGTCGATTTAAACGCTACTTAGGTGACGAGCTTGACGATGAGTCGAGGATGACTCCAATTCAAGAAGGGGAGGATGATGAGGACATCCCTTAAGCCGATACACCCACACCTGAGTACCAAGGACCGATGACTCATGCTCGAGTTTGTCAACTTAATGACCAGGTGAATTCATTCCTTGTTACTCAGGCAAATCCTCCTATGAATGGGTTACTAAGTTCTAGTTATGATTGTATTATACATAGAAAAATGGGAGAAGAAATACGGAATCGGTCGATTGCCGACAATGACCCCTATCAACATCAGCCACCACCCGGATAACCATCGGCATTGGCCTCCATTGGCATAAGCCATCGGGCTGATTGCCGCCACCATAGTCCGATTGCTGTCAACACCTGTCATCACCCAAATCTCCATCAACCATCGTACTGATTGACTGACCACCGATTGTCGACCGCTTCCAACTTACGACCACCATTAGGTCCATAATCGACACCAACTACTACCTCTATCGACATAGGCCACCACTCGGATGATGTCCTTCTTTCGTTATCTGGCCGATGAGCATACGAAGCCAACGATCGGGAGCGAGGTGTCCGACTTAGTCAAGTTTAAGTTTTGTTAGGACCGTGAGTCTATTAGGATTGAGTCCTTCTAGGGCATGGCCTATGACTTGGGTCCTGCAAACCCTATAAATAGTTTGTAGTTGCCACAATTAGGGTTAGGTTTTTCTTAGATTATTCTATCGTCGCAGTTTCGTCGTGTATCAGTTTGTAAAACCCCAAACTTCTGCTCTACATATAATCATCTGCAATTTCAGATTGTGTTTACCTTGTTCTTGGAAAGTTATATGATTGATTTGCAGGATCAAAACCTTCATGGTGAGGTCGACTACATGAAAGCATGGTTGATAATTGAAAGTTGCCTAGAGGAGGGGTGAATAGGCAATATAAAAATTTCTTGTGGAAAAATAGTTTTCTGAAAATTTGCCTGATCAAAAGTTCCGATGTGGGCTCGGAAGTTCCAATCAGTCGGATTTTTCTGAAACTTCCGGTCGATCGGAAATTCCGATGTGTATCGGAAGTTCCGATCAGCAATGAAAAATCGACGAATAGAAATGTGTTTGAATAGAAATGTGCACAAGTAAAAAAGGGACAACTTTTACACTAGGAGATGGTCTAGATCTAGGTTAAGAAGTAGTTCAGGTAAAAATAAAGTTCGACCTAGTTAGAACACTAGAAATAAAATGAACACAAAAGCACACGAGACAAGCGATATATTTCCCGCAGTTCAGATCCACCGATCCTACGTCTCCGTTGAGGAACCTTGATAGGTCGGATCTCTTTCAACCCTTTCCTCACCAAGTCTTAACCTTCACTAAACTTGGGTTTTTTTACTTTAGTTCCTTGTCAAAGCCAAGGAAGAGATTTTACAAACTTCTCCGGGCAACCACAAACTCTTTGGTTGCTCGCGGAGTGACTCCTACCGTCTAGTAGAATGAATCCTCCAAGAGTAATAAATGTGTTTGAAGATTTTGCCAACCCAAATTTTGTGCTCAAAGATTTGCAATAAATTCCAACAAAATCAACCCACGAAAATCTCCTCAAAAAATGCAGCAACAAAAGCTCAGAAGATTTCTATTGAGATCTCTATGCGAATTGCAAAGAATCGCTCTAGATCTACACTTGAACACAAGAGAGCTTGAGAGTTAGGGCTAGGGTTTGCAAGTGAGAGAGTTGGGGGCCAAAATTACTGTTCAAGGTGGGTGGAGGGGGGGTTTTATACTGACCCCCAAAAATTTGACCGTTAGGGTATTTTTGGCCACCCACCTCAGAAGTTCCGATGGCACATCAGAAGTTCTAATTAAAAATAAATTCCAAATCAAGAGATCAAATCAGAAGTTCTGATGGAAATTTTAATTCAATACCGAGAGCACAAATCGGAAGTTCTGATTCAAAATCGGAAGTTCCGACGGAAAAATTAATTCCAAACCGAGAGCTCAAATCGAAAGTTCCGATGGAATTTTAATTCCAAACCAAGAGCTCAAATCGGAAGTTTCGATGGAATTTTAATTTCAAACCGAGAGCTCAAATAGGAAGTTACGACTAGTATAAAAAATCTAGGACTCGGCTTAAACTTGTGCAAAAATCTTTCAAAAAAGTTTTTCTTTGAACACAAAGTTTTGGAACAAAACCCAAATGCATCCCTCTTAATAGTATGGTGATCCTAGACTCAAGATAAAGAATAAAACAATAATTTTAACCTTTTGAGCCTATTAGGATCAAATGGAGCTTTTTCTCCAAATTTGTTTCAACGGAATTTGTTTTTCTTATGAAATCTCTGCAATCATCTTAGCAACTTGATTAGGATCATTTGATCAATATTGTCGTTAATACACCAAAATAAAATAGGGGCCTAGATGCACCTTCATGCACTTTCAATCTCCCATTTTGGTGATTGATGACAACATGATCAAAAGAGTGATAAAATTACATAAGAGATGAAATGTTTGCAATTTAGCTCCCACTAAATGTATGCACAAGTTCACAAGCAACACATATAACATTTAGGGTATCTCTAACTAATCTCATCAGAGATTCACAACTCATCACAATTAGCACATATTTACCACACATCACAAGTTCACATTGAATTAACATTAAACTTGAAGAAAATTAAGCATCCTTGATAGTTCAACACATCCAAGTCATACACGAGCATAAAGCAAAACAATGGTTCAACATTATTACAACCCAAGTGTTTAGGACATGGAAGACACAAAAGATAAGCAAACTAGCTAGAAACTAGAAACTACGACGCGACTTCTTTGAGCTTCTCTCCCCCTTTAGCATCAAAGATACCAAAAAAGAGAGAAAAGAGACGAGAATCACATAGAGTCGCTTTCATCATCCTCTTCACCACTACCAGACGCCTTCTTGGAAGCTGAAGACTGACTAGGTTGAGGCTGAGGCTAAGACTAAGGTGGAGGTGGAGGAGGCTACTGAGGAATGGAGTCTACAGCTCTAAAGAAGTATGAGTAGGGATCATCACCGGCCTCTGCTCCTACGATAGCATCAAAGGAGTCATAGAGAGCTGGCTAAGGAGCCAAAGGGGGCTCACAAGCATGCCGCTGAGCTTCATTCATTGTCTGGTATATCTCCCTGGATATCTCTCCTTGAGCATCCATAGCAATTGAGATGCCACAGCACATGGTGAAAATCTTCGAGAGCATTCTCTTGATGGGAGATGAGGAAGGCGAGGATCTGGATCCGTAGGCCTATCCACTAGACTGAGTAGGATGGCAAAAGGACACTAGAGCAGCCTGACCTAAAGTTGGAGCATGAGCTAAAGACTTAGGCGCTCTAGGAGTAATGTCGCAATGCTCCACTTCTGTGACCCTCTTCAGACGAGTGACTATGTTGGTTACCTTCTGAATGTAAGGAACATAAATGAGACTCCTCTTTGGTGACACTGATCAGTTCCATATCTCACTCCATAGAAAGCGAGCCACAATGAATGGAGGTTGATCTTCCCTCATAGCACTCAGCAAATTCATGGGAATAGATAGCAGATGAGTGGCATCCCCTTGTTTTGGCAGCAAGGTCTTCCTAAACATGTTGTTCAATACCTCAAAGAAAGGGAGGATACTCTTGGTGGTCCCCGCAAGATACATGTCTGGCTGATAGAGGTACCTCACATGATCTGCCTCTAAAGTCTGCTCCTGGTCCAACTGGTGACAATTGAGGTCATTCCTATCAAGCCCATGAATAATGGCAAAGTCTGAGATTGAGACATCAAAGTCAATTCCCTCAATCCTCGAGTGATAAGAAGGCTCATTATCCTCAGTTGTCTGGAAGAGGTTGGTGTAGAACTGGCAAACGACCTCTTCACACCAATCTTGCTTCAACCCCATCAAGTCAAATAGGTTCTTGTCCTTGCAATCCCTTATCACATCATTTAGCACAGGATGGTTCTTCTTCCTCTGATTTGACCAGTTGATCCACTTCATGTTGGCAACGGGTTCTTCTAAGGATCTATCACCTAATGGTAGTAGTTGTCATGGAAGGTGTTGTAGAATCTGTAATCATGCGCATCCCACTCATAAACCCTTAGGTCTCCATTCCTGTCTCTAGCCACTTTGTTGGAGAATATTGTGTAGTCACACTTCCTCCTGACTTAGTCAGGCGGGAAGGACATTGGCTTCCTCTTCAAAACCAACAAGCCTCTAAAGAAGGACCGACCAGGTAGAGCCTTCTCTTTGCCCTTAGTCTTGTCTCTGGCACCACCAGTTGGGCGAGGGACTTAGAGACTATGGCAAGGGGCTTGAGTGCTAGGGAGATCTTGAGACTAAGGGACAGAAGCAGCAGGAGGATCAGTTTTCCTCTTGACAATGCGCTTTGTCCGAGCAGCTGAAGAGGGCGACGGGTTCACCTCAGGATCAGAGGGAGTGTATTCACTCCCTGACTCTGAGTCATCCCGATGGGGCTGAGGATCAAGGTGTGCCTTAGTGCGGTGCTCGGGACCCATGGGGAAACATGCAACAAGGAATGAAGAAGCAATTAGAAACTATATTCAGAGTGCAGCCCTGCATCGGAACTTCCGATCGTAGGATCGGAACTTCCGATGGATTGAAACTTTCGAGCAAGGCTCGAAACTTACGATCTCCACAAAATATGTCGAAATCTTTCGATCTGCACAATGCGGCTAGGGTACACCTAAACTAGTTCATAGGAGCAATTCTAGCCAAAAAGAATCGAATTTGGATGGCTAAAACAAGAGGGGAAACCCAAAACTAGGGTTTGAGAAAAATACCTCAAAAATGATGAAAATTGCGGGGGAAAGTGCGGATTGGCACTCTAGAAGAGGTCCTTGACTCCTCCTAAAGAGATCTCACAATTCCCACAGAGAAAGATGATGATTTGAGGTAGATTGGGTGTGTAGCCGAGCGGGGCAAGAAAACTTAGAAGAGGGAAATAGGGGGCGCCATGGGCGTATTTATACCAAGTCCCAATCAGAACTTCTGATCGAACGTCGGAACTTCCGATGTGGCTAAAAGTGATCAGAAAATTCCGACGGGTCGGAACTTCTGATAGCCCTCGGCCAAAAACTAAACTTGGCTAAACAAAGGCTAAGTGACATGAAATTTTGGGCATTGCATCAATATTTCACCACATGCATTTCAAACATATGTATGACCATAAAAACATCACGGCATGGCATATATTCAATCATTTAACATAAACTTGCTCAAGGACAAAAATCATCACAAAGTGGCATTTTTAGCACAATGCAAGCATGGCATTGTCAAAAGCATTGAATAGGCATGGAATAGCATTTGACACTTCAACATACTCATTGAATATATAAAAGAGATGAATGTATGATTATTTTAAAAAGTGGCCCAATAAATGAGAAGGAGGGCAATTAATTTTCCCTCCCAATTTTCAACATGGGCACTATTGATATGCAAAATTTTAAACTATGTTTCGAGAATCAAGGATATTTAGCTCATTTCTCAACTTCTAAAACTATTGCTCATCTAGAGGCTTGGTGAATATATCGATGAGTTGTTTTTTGGTTCTCACATGGCTTAAGCTAATATCTCCCTTGATCTTGTAGTCTTTCAAGAAATGGTGGTGAATATTAATGTGTTTGGTTCTTGAGTGTTGGACGGGGTTGTTGGCTATTTTGATAGCACTCTCATTAACACACATAAGTGGGATTTTGGTCATGTTGAGCTCAAAATCTTTCAAGGTTTGTTTCATCCAAAGGAGTTGGGCACAATAACTACTGGCTGCTACATATTCGGCTTTGGTTGTGGATAAAGCTACAAAATTTTGTTTCTTGGAAGACTCTGAAACAAGTGATCTTCCAAGAAATTGGCAAGTTCTGGATGTGCTTTTCCTATCCACTTGTTACAGATCCCACTAAATCACAATAGGATTTGCAAGATGTTGCATAGCCCGTTGTAGAGACACTAGCCCCACGAAAGTCTGGGAGGGTGAGTCACGCACCATAGCGGTACATGTTTTTGACCACTAGGCAGCGCGACTTGTTGTTGTTGGAAAACGACGAACCAAGACTTATGCGGAAGAAGTGATGGGACCATACTCTAATAAATGGCTTGGAGCCATTGGATCCGAGTTGGAGTCCATGCGAGAAAACCAAGTTTGGAACTTGGTTGATCCACCCGATGGTGATAAAAACTATTGAGTGTGAATGGATCTTAAAGAAAAAGATAGACGTTGATGGAAATGTTCACATCTATAAGGCACAATTGGTGGCGAAAGGTTTGAGACAAATTCAAGGTGTTGATTATGATTAAACATTTTTTCCCGTCGCTATGCTTAAGTCTATTCGGATCATCGTAGCAATTGCCACATTTTATGATTATGAGATATGGCAAATGGATGTCAAGAAGGCTTTCCTGAATGGAAACCTAAGTGAGGATGTGTACATGACACAACCTGAAGGTCTTGATGATCCTTAGAATGCTGGGAAAGTTTGTAAGTTGCAGAAGTCCATTTATGGGCTGAAGCAAGCTTCTCGGAGTTGGAATCTTTGTTTCGATGAGGAAGTCAAAGGGTTTGGCTTCATTAAGAATGAAGAAGAGCCTTGTGTTTACAAGAAGGCTAGTGGGAGCTCACTTCTATTTCTAGTCTTATATGTGGATGACATATTATTGATCGGAAATGACATTCCTTTGTTGAATGTTGTCAATACTTCACTGAAAAATAGTTTTTCGATGAAAGATCTTAGAGAGGCAGCATACATTTTGGTCATAAAGATCTATAGATATAGATCAAAACGGTCAATTGGGTTGAGCCAGAGTACGTATATTGACAAGGTTTTGAAACGGTTCAAAATAGAGAATCCTAAGAAGGGATTTCTGCCAATGTCACATGACATTTCTCTCAGTAAGACTCAGTGTGCGGCGACACCTGATGAGCTAGAGAAGATGAGTTTGATCCCATATGTCTCTGCGATCGTGTCCATCATGTATGTCATGTTGTGTACACGCCGAGATGTTCCATGTGCTCTAAGTGTTACGAGCAGGTACCAATCGAACCGAGGCGAAAGTATCTAGGCTGTAGTAAAAAGTATCCTCAAGTACTTGAGAAGGACTGAGGAAATGTTCCTAGTGTACGGTGGTGATGAGGAGCTCATTGTAAGTGGTTACATCGATCCTAGCTTTCAGACTAATAAAGATGATTCTCGATCGCAAACTGGTTTTGTGTTCTGCCTCAATGGAGGCATAGTGAGTTGGAAAAGTTCCAAGTAAGAGACGGTGGCCAATTCTACAACATAAGATGAGTATATCACCGCTTCAGAAGCTACGAAGGAGGCCGTTTGGATCAGAAAGTTTGTTTCTGAGCTGGGTGTTGTTCCAAGTGCGTCTAGTCCAGTGGACCTCTATTGTGATAATAGTGGTGCCATTGCGCAAGCCAAGGAACCAAGGTCACACCAGAAATCTAAACATATACTTGGACAATATCACCTGATCTGTGAGATTATTGAGAGAGGTGATGTGAAGATTTGTAAGGTGCATACGGATTTGAACATAGCAGATCTATTGACAAAACCTCTTCCATAGCCAAAGCATGAGGCGCACTTAAGATCCATGGGTATTAGATACTTGTGTGAGTGAGTCTTGTGTATGTGGAATATGTTAGTAGTGTCTATGCTAATGTAGGAGAATAATTGTTATCTTGTTACCTGAATAAATGTTGTTTACATTTAATTAATGGGTTGATGACTTGTTATGGGAAACTATTTGTTTTTCAACAATAATGTTCAAAATGGATCCATGATCTTGTCATCATGTGGGACAATGATGAAAAATAGATTAGCACATGCGACTGATTGATGATCACGTTTCACAGATCATAGACATAAAGATGTCAAATCAGTGATGTGGACATATGTTTGTGAACATAGTGTTGGATAGACCAACTTTAGATACTACTCGAATTATTATTGTAATATGCCATCAGTTGTCATCTCAAATGGTGTACCTGTAGAGTTCTTAGACTTGAGATCGTCATTTGATTCCAGAATGCGTAGTGACACACCTAGATGCTTCCTAACACTATTCCATAATGGGGTAGTAATAAGGGTTGTTTTCATGTGTATTGTGAAACATATCTTGGGATGTGAGTGGTCAAGATGGAATTTAACCCTCCTAATAACAGGACATACGTCTCTAGGCCCCTCGAGGTAGTTGGATTGGAAAAGTGCATGGCCATGCCACTATGACTAAAGAGTTATTCATGAATTGAATCCACTGCTTGTTCGAGTGAAAATGTCGAGCTATCCAATAAGGGTGGCACGAATCTTGCCTTGAGATTGACAAATGTCGTGTCGTAAAGGGACTGGTGCGTGCGTATATCAATGTTCAGTGATAAATTGTTTTTGTTTGCTTTCGAGGGTCAATATTTGCTGCTAGGTACCACTATTGATCAGTGAGTCAGAAAAGGTTTCTAGTAAACAATTGTTAGTGTATGAACCTATCAGGTCACACACTTAAGGGGATGGATTAAGAAAATTGCAAATAATTGGTTCTTGTGCAAGTGGGAGATTGAAGGAACAGTACCCAAGAAAATTCAGGTTGGATATGAAGTTCCGAATTATAATTCTTTAGTTATTTGATGTACTTTAAGAACAAATTCAGCACATTTTTAGCATCAATATTCAGTTTCTCAGAAGATGGCAAAGGTAATAAATCAATAGGACCATGAGGGTTAAAACCATATACCACCTGGAAAGGACTCATCTTTGTAGTAAAGTGTAGTGACTGGTTGTAAGCGAATTCAATGTGAGATAGACATTCTTCCCACATCTTCAAGTTGGTCTTTAATACAACTCTCAACATTATCAACAATGTGTGGTTCACCACTTTAGTTTGACCATCGGTTTGGGGATGACAAGTTGTGGAAAATAGTAACTTTGTCCTCAATTTCTTCCATAATGTCCTCTAGAAGTGACTTAAAAATTTTGTATCACGGTCAAAAACAATTGCATTCGGTACAACATGAAGACGAACGACTTCCCTAAAAAACAAATCAACAACTATTGTAGCATCGTCATTCTTATGACAAGGAATGAAATGAGCCTTCTTAGAAAATCTATCCACAACCACAAAGACACTATCTCTCCCCTTCTTAGTCCTTGGAATCACAAAATAAATTCCATAAATATATCCTCCCAAGAAATACTAGGAACAGGTAAGGACATATAAAGAACATGTGGGTTGAGGCAGGACTTAACTTTATTGCACATGGTACAACGAGCAACATAACGCTCCATATCACATCTCATCTTTGTCCAAAAGAAATGAGTGACCAACATATCCTCTATTTTCTCTATTCCAAAGTGTCCCGGCAATCCTCCACCATATGCTTCCTACAACAATAAGAGGCGAACAGAGCTTACATGAGCATACAATTTGTTAGCACGATATAGCAATCCATAATTCAGAATGTATTTATTTCAAGTCATTCCTTCTCAACAATGTACAAATGCTTCTTTATAATTAGGATCAATAGCATATAATTTTTTAATGTCTCCAATCCAAAAAAACTTAAAATCAAGTTGAGACAACAAGGTATATCATCTAGATAAGTCATTAGCAATCACATTTTCCTTACCCTTCTTATATTTAATGATGTATGGAAAAGATTCAATAAATTCAACTCATTTAGCATGTTGTTTATTCAGATTTGTTTGACTTCTAATATGTCTTAGAGATTCATAATCTGAATGTATAATGAATTATTTCGGCCATAAATAATGTTGTCAGGTTTCTAATATTCGAACTAAAGCATACAATTTCTTATCATAAGTACAATAGTTTAAATTAGGACCAGAGAACTTCTTACTAAAATATGATGTTGGCTTATCTTCTTGTATCAAAACTCCTCCAATTCCAATCCCACTTGCATCACACTCAAGTTCAAAACCTTATCGAAATCAGGAAGTCGGAGTAGTGGTGCCTGAGTCAACTTCTTCTTTAGCAAATTGAAGGTGTATTCATGTTCTTGTCTCTGTTGTAAAGGTACTCCTTTCTTTGTAAGTTCATTCATGGGTGTGACAATAGTGCTAAAATCTTGTACAAATCATCGGTAGAATCTAGCTAATTTGAGAAAACTCCGCACTTGTGTAACCATTTTAGGAGTCGGCCAACTCTTGATTGCATCTATCTTGGTCTCATAAACTTCAACACCCTATAGAGTCACAACATAACCAAGAAAAGAAACTCTATCTATGCAAAATATGCACTTTTCGAGGTTACCAAACAAATGTGCATCTCGTAAAGTAATAAAAACAGCACGCAAATGTTCCTTATGTTCACCCATAGACTTCCTGTAAATCAGTATATCATCAAAGTATACTACCACAAATTTCCTAATAAAGTTGTGCAAGACTTAATTCATGAGGCACATAAATGTGCTAGATGCATTAGTTAAACCAAAATGCATCACCAGCCATTCATACAAACTAAATTTTATTTTAAACATAGTTTTCCATTCGTCACCTAACTTCATTCTTATTTGGTGGTAGCCACTATGCAAGTCAAGTTTAGAGAACACAATAGAGCCAATCAAGTCATCAACTTATTATCTAACCTAGGAATATGATGACGATATCATATAGTTATGTTATTAATGGCTCTACAGTCAACACTCATGCGCCATTTTCCATCTTTCTTAGCCACCAAAATAACTAGAACAACACAAGTACTAAGACTTTCGTGTACGTACCCTTTTGTCAAGCAGATCATGTACTTGGTGTTGAATATCCTTAGTTTCTTTGGAGTTGGTCCTATACGACGCATGGTTTGGTAATATTGCTCCCAGAATCAAGTCAATCTGATGTTCAATTCCTCTCAAAGGTAGAAGTCCTAGGGGCATTTCACTCGAGAACACATCAGCAAACTCATGTAATAGGTCAGCAATAGCAGGCGGTAAAGTGGTTGATAAATCATTAAGCTTAAAGAAAACCTCTTTGCAAATTAAAGCATAACAAACAAAGACATGGGTGATCAATTTAGAAAATTCAGATCTTGTAGATAACAGAGAGGCCCCTTTCAATGAGAAAAATATGTATATATCATTATAAGTTCACTAGTTCCCATATATGCCACTAAAGACTTGATGGGGAATAGGATGGGTGGCCCGATCTTTCGGTGAGAGGATATAGATAAGATGATAAGTTCGATTGGTGGGAGACGACGTTGACGACCCGACTACAACCATACGAGACGTTCGTGTTGCGCCTTAGCGATCGATACACCAACTCCAAGGGTTTTTGATCTTATCGGTGATCAACCTTGTTCCTGCAAGCAATCGAAGAACGAGCAAGAACAAGATAAAGGAGCAACTAGAATTGCTGGATATGAAAGACGCACAAAGGGTAGTTGGGGTTCTGAAACGTGAAACCGGCGATCTAACCGATCACGGGTTTACACGGACAAGTAGCATTGGCTAAACTTTTATCTAATCAAAACCCAAATTACAAATGAAGTCTTTAGTGTTATTTATAGCCCTAGGGACATTCCCAATGTTTGGAAAACTTATTACATATGGAAAGGACTAATTATTTCCAAAACAGATTGACTACAAAATGGAAATTCCGTGCTTGATTGGTTCGGCCTAAAAAAGGAACATGCATTGATTTGGTGATTGTGATCTCCTCCGATGGAATCTGGATATGTGGCTGGATCCGTTGGAAAGAGGACGTATCAAGCTTTCCAAAAAGTCTAAGATCATCCAAATCGGAGTTTCCATTTAAATGTTATGCACATTTGAATTCGGTGCTATCCCTGCGGTCCGAATCCGAGTCATCTTCTCAATCGTGTAGAACTTTATTTCTATTTTCTCTTGGAACAAAAGTAATGTCCCAAACTTGTATATTATGTTTGGATGGCCTTGCCTTGGTCCCTAATCAACTTCCACGATGTTCCATGCCCTTGATTTTCTCACAACGCGTCCCTTAATCCATGTAATAATTTCTGTAATTGAAAACAACAATTTATGGTGCAGCAACCTTTTCTCAAATATATAAAATGTAAATCGAATATAGAAAGCATGCACCTTTGTTTTTATTATATTTATATCCCAGCCGGTGATGTCCTCATCAAGACTTGTTGTTTACATATATGTCATTGCTTCACTTTTTTCTGTCCATATATTCCATTGTCATTAGTTTCAACCGTTAGTCAACGTTAGTTTTTCTTCGAAATACCCAAACCGCTCTCAGCTTACTAAAAATCAAGGATGATTTAACTTATGTGATCAGCTATTACTTGCTCTAGCCAGTATAGGCATACCAATAACTCATTCAATCAAACGCAACTAAGACCGGTTGGAAACAAAACTAGCTATCTAGCTTTATAAGTTGAAGGCAATTTTGTCATTTTAAAAAAAAAACTAACATTGACTAATGGTTGAAACTAATGGCAATGGCATATATGGACATAGAAAATTGAAACGGTGTCATATATGGAAACAACAAGTTTTCAATGACATATATGGGAATCGGTGAAATTTCAGTGCTATATACAGAATTTTCTCTTCAATTTAACTATGTCTTTCCTCACATGTGACTCATTCTTCTCCTTTTTAGATGGAAAAACTTTTTTAGTTACTTGTTGATTTTCATATTTTGATCCATTCAATTTTCTTGCGTGTTTAGCTCGTGTTGCATCATCTTTGAAAATATCAGCAGGGGTGAGAAACCATGTTGAAGAATATGGTTTTGATATTCCATATGTGATGAGTGATTGTCAACGAAAGTCAAAGGAAGGGAGAGATGAAGATCTGTCGAGTCTGAGGCGCATGTGACTCAGGTACACGGGCAGTGAGCGACGGCCGGGCAGAGGAGCCGCGGAGTCGGGCTGGCCCAATCCGACTACATGGCTAGGAGCGGCAGATGATCCACCGGTCTGTTGACTGGGTTTGACTCAGGTATACGGGTGGCGAGCAATTGCCAGGATGAGGAAGCTGCGGGGTCGGGTCGGCCCAATCCGGGTACCCGGTGCGAAGACGGTGGACGCTTTGTCAGTTTCGGCATAAAACTGACAATCTATGTTTAATGTGTTTTTAGGATATTAATATTTAGTTTCTAAGTTTAGAATATTTTTATTTGAGTGAGTTAATTTTTCTAAGAATATTTTAGTAATTTTCGGAATTTATTTTAGAGTCAGGTTATTTTACCCGAGGGTAAATTAGTCTTTTCATGTATTAGGATTTGCTTATAAATAAGCCCCTATCCCCTTAGGGATGGTTGACTGTTGTTTTTTTTTCCCGAGATTATTTTTCAGTCCACCGAGTAGTTTTCATCTACTATTTTTCCTCTGGTGTTTGATCGGCATCGCCATTTTCCCTTTTGACGCATTCTTCCGACTGGCGAGGCGGCGTTATCATCAGCGGCGAAATTTTTCCCCCAGGCGTCTGCGCGGTTCCCACGATGGAGTACTTCCACGGCGAGCACACGCAAACAGTTCTCGGTGGGACCCACGTTTTCTTTTACTGCTGCTTGGTCGCGTCAAATCGGCTGACCGGCGGGGTGTCACGGCGAAAATAGCAGCCCACTGGTATTCGTGCTCCTGTGCGTGAAGATAGCCAAGCAACAAAAATCAATTTTCTCTTCCAGGGACAGCAGGCTACGCTAGAATTTCTTTCTCTCTCCTTTGCGCGGGGCCCAATGCGGGCCGAAGAAGCTAGCAGTAGAGAAGATGGACCAGTCTAATCTAATCTACTATTTTTTAGTAGTATTAATTAAATAAATAATTAGCTATTTTTAATTAACATGCAGATCTAGCCAATAATTATGTGGTTAATTTTCATCTGCTAAAAATTTTATTATTGCTCGCATATTATTTGTTTAAGTATTTTTAATATGCTCGAAATATATATATATATATATATTAGTCGTAGTAATATTTTTATTCTAGATTTACGTGCAATATTTTAGGTTTATCTTTGAATTAATTTCTGGATGATCCATATTTTATTCATTTGATTAGCATTTTATTTTTAGATTGCAATCTGAATATTTATTGATATATTTAGATATTTTTCCTTATGCCATTAAATATTTTTGAGAATACATTTTTATTTAGTTTAGTTTAGTTTTAAATATTATTTTATTTAGTACACCGGTCATTTTTATGATAGACAACTTTAGTTCCTGAAATTTGTTTTGATAATATTATTTGACTGGTTAAGTTTGTTTGGGTGTTGGGATTAGCATATAGTTTAGCAAGAAATTTGTAGCGCCCATTCACCCCCCCTCTGGTCGCTACTTTCGGTCCTACAAGGGGTCATTGGAAGCAATTCTATCTTCTTACCATTGTGAGTGAATGTATATGTGTTGCATCATTCTTCTTACCATGGTGAAAAATAGTTTTATTATATTCCCAAGGTCTATCCAAAAGTAAGGAGCATGCTTGCATGGGTACAACATTAAAATTTGCATTGTCATGGTAATTTCCTACTGAAAGTAAGGGTGTGGGTGCGATTGTGTAGGCGAATGAAGTTTTTTAACCAGGTCAGAGCTAGAAAGATTGCTACACCTCCTGCTATCAATGATAAAAGTAAGGGTGTGGGTGCGATTGTGTAGGCGAATGAAGTTTTTTAACCAGGTCAGAGCTAGAAAGATTGCTACACCTCCTGCTATCAATGATAACATGACACACTCTTTCTTTAACAACGAACCTTGATTAAAACAGGTTGTGACGATGGTTCTATTCCACCTTCTCCATTTGAGCACTCAAAACTCATTATAAAACAATGCTCAAATAATTACTTTTGTCGGTAGCGCCTATTTGTTCTAACTCTTGATCGTTCAGCGGGTCATCATCATCTTCATTTCTTGCATGGTTAGTGGCAAGTACTAGTTCATTTTCATCCTCACTTGCACTAATGTACTCACCATTTTCGGTAGCAATCAGCACCCTCTAGTTAGGGCAATCTCATTACACACATCTTAATCCTTTGCATTTGAAGCATTGAATATCCCTTGTTTATCTCATGGAAGCAATTGATGATGAACCCTTCGCAGGTGTCGGTGCTTGAACCGACTTACTCACCTTAGCTGCTTGTTTGGTTGATGATGGTGCTACCGAATGTGCCCTGTCAGAGGAGGGGGCAGCAGACTGATAAGGAGTGCTTGGGGTAGTCTTGGTGTATCCCATGAAAGGTCTCGATGTAGTTGTACTCCTAAAATTGTTCTTCAACATTGGTTGTCTTCCCTGTAATTCTTTCTCAGCTAACATAGCAAGATGAAACAATATATTATTAGAATTATATTCTTTATAATCAACTGTGTCCTGAATTTCTCTCCTCAGACCCCCATAAAAATGAGACATCTTATCCTTATCTTCTTCTACTTCACAACGCAACATGCCTATTTATAGATCCTAGTAATATTACTCTACAGACTTATTACCTTGATCTAAATGTTATAGTTTATTTCTCAAATCACGCTTGTATGATGGAGGAACAAATCTACCGCGCATATCTCACTTTAAATTATCCCACGTATTAGGTTCTAAGCAATTTTTAACCAATTCATTTCACCAAATTACAGCAAAATCCTTGAACTCCTTGGTTGCTTGCCTAACTGGGTGTACTTCAGGAACTAGATGGGAATTAAATTTTTGTTCTATTGTCATCTCCCGATCTAAATATATTTTTAGATCATATTTTCCAACAAAAGAAGGTATTGTAAATTTCAATTTGGCAAAAGGATCATCGTTACCTCATCCCTAATGTTGGTTACCATGATGGTCATTACCTCACCGATTGTGGTTTAGCCACTATTAAAGACACTCTTCATGGGTTGCGGCACATGCATCACTGTGCTTAGTATCTTCTTCGTCATTTGCTCCTCAGGAACTAGAGCTGGAGGCTGTTTATTTGTGTTCATTTGTCGAACACTAGTCGTGAGAGTAGCGATACTCCCAGCTAGCGCCTAGATGCTTAGTTGCATGGCATTCGTGTTAGCATCAAGCTTATCTTCAAGCCTCTAAAATTCTTCATTGGATGCACAATCTCAAAAATCAGTCACCTCACTTACCATTGTTAGTAGAAAATAGAAGACAAAACAAAAAGTATTATCCCTATCTCTACTAGTTTCTAGAATCACTCTCTCTCTCTCTCTCTCTCTCGATATGTCTTACCAAGCTCTTATAAAGCACTTATCAATTGAAACAGGTGGCACGACCAGAGAGGTGGGACGTCCAACGAATGTGAGGTGTGATTACAAGGATTAAATCTGTAATGACAGGAAGTAGTGGATCTTGTAAGCCAATATAAAGTAGAAAGGATAACAAAATTTAAAAATAGGATTAGTAAAGTTGAATAAGGGTCACAAATCATTGGTCGAGACTCATCCCTAGGACCTAGTCTAAATGAGCGAGAGTAGGTTATAAAGGACTTCAGGACGCATGCACCAATGAACAAGTATTGGAAAATTTAGTAAGGTAGGAATTTTTTTTGCTATCTTGCTCTTTCTTCTTTTGGATTCAACTTTCTTTTCTCTTCACTCTTTTTTTAAATCTCTTTTCACTCTAAAAAATAGTCTGGAGTATGAAATAACTTTTGAACTCTCTTTTTTATCTAGGATATTACTTGATACGCACGGTACTACACATGATATAAGATTTGGCAGCAAGCTTTGAAATCTTTGAGACTCTAGAACACAAACTTTCAGGCCGAATTTGGAGAAAAGCTAAAATCATTGAACCTGACAAAGCTAGGAAGATTGGAATGCAAGTTTTTTGCCATTCTCTGAAATGTACGTATTTGCTTGATTATGAGTACGTATGAGAATGTTATGGTTGTTTTACCGAATGAGGTGCAAAACAGACTTCCGCACAAATTCCTTCTCTGTTCGGCAAACTCACAAGATCTCCTCAATAGGTTTTGCAACTGAAACAAAGAGGCTAGCGGTGTAGGGCAATTGACACAAAGTGGTTTGCAACCTAGCTAAAAAAGGCGTGTGAGGCAAAAAAATAACACAAGGCAATTGTGATCTGAAACAATGATGAATCTGATCTCTCAAGGAAGGCTCTCACGACAAAACAAAACTCAAATTAGACTCGAAGAACGTGACTCTAAACCAGCAACTAGACTTAGAACTCGGACTCAAACTCAATAAAGAAAAACTGAGATTAAACTTGTGAAAAGGCTCAAACTCCAGATTTGGATAGTGGAAAACCAAAACAACAATAAACACAATGATATTTTAGTGTGGCTTTTTCTGGACTCTTGGTAACATAAATAACAAGGATAAATTGGGGTACCTATCAGGCAACCTTCGCAATGATACCACTTGATGAGCACTTGTTGTGATTTTGGTTGGCCCGATCTTCTGATAGGTTTGATTGAGGCGATGAGTGGACGTTCACGCTTTAAGGCTTCTGATCGATGATCGGAACCTTGCAACTGCTACACCTGCACGTCTAGTCGTTATCAACCACTCTCTCACGTAGTTGACCTCACCACGAAGTTTTTGATCCTACAAGTCAATCGAAGAACTTTGCAAGAACAAGGTAAACACAATTTAGATAGCTAATAATAATCTGAAGTACTCGAAGTTGGAGTTTACAAACTGATCTATGGTGAAACTGCAACGATAGAGTAATCTAAGCAAAACTCAACCCTAACAATGATGGCGGCCATCTATATATAGGGTTTACAGCATGCAGGTTGACATCTATGATATGGGTTGTACCATAGGATATGGGTCATACCCTAGTAGGACTTTAATTCTAAACATACTCGAATAAACTATTAAGACTTTGACTCGAATTGATTTGGAGTCCAACTCCCAACTAGTGTTGATTCCTGATTGGTCTTGTAGTCGAACTCGACATCCTCCCGATCATCACGGTCTCATGGTTGATGGTCGGATGAGCGGTGTAAGTGGTCGACTGAATGGTGGTCAGCAGTCGGTCGAGCGGTAGTCAACGGTCAGACTAGTGGTCCGACTACCCAACTGCCCTGGTCGGCAGTCTTGATCTTCCCTTGTCAACTCGGTTGTCTGATCCAATATTTCTTCTTCGATGTTCCTAAGCATAATACAATCATAACTCAAACTTAATAGTATTCCATTCATAGAAGAACTTGTTTGAGTAACTAGGAACGAATTCACCTGACAATTTAGTTAATGAACTTGAGCACGAGTCATGGATCCTTAGTAATCAAGTATGGTTGTATCCTTAGTAGTGATGTCCTCATCACTAGCAGTAGAAGAAACGTGATGGCAATGTCATGTGGGCCATGGTATCTGACAGTAGCTTGTTGCGCGGGGCAATGGCATCCATGCGGGGACTATGGTGTTGTCGGCAATTGCAGTCATTATTTGGTGTGTGTTGCGAGACGTAACCGATTATGGGATGTTGTACACCATAATATTATGGCATAGCCGATGACTACTATCACAATACCGTTCATGACCGTTGTCCTGTCAGGCCATGTTTGACAGCATGTCATCATGCCACGCTTAGACAAATGATTAGATCTAATCTATAAAACTGATTTATTAAGACACAAATTCAAATACATGCATACTTGTGTTCTTGGTAGCTCGTTGGTGTAGATCAGTTCTTCCATGGTAGAGCTTTGTTTTGATAATGTGTTGATGAACTCTGGTCTAGAGCTTCGAGACAAAGAATAAGAGACACATATGTGGGAAAACCCCAAAATTCTTTATTGCTCATATTTATTACAAATGAGAAGTTCTATTTATAGAAAAATATTCTTAAAAACATATGTGTCTAATAAACTGGATTCGGTTAGAATTTTTTGCACCGTCCATTCCTAAAACACCATGCTTAAACCACACGAATTTGCCCCGCTATCTACCCAACAACAAGAACTAAGAAATGCGAAGCTCGACCACCTTCTTACGCCACATCACCCGTGGATAACTGCCACCCAAAAGGCGACACAACAAGCAACGGTAGGGAGTCCATGGTATTGTGAGTGAATCGTAAGTGAGAAAGATATTGAGGCAAAATGATTTCTTTATTACTGAAAGTTTGTACAATACATGTACATATATATAGAGAGAATTGCTAATGTAACAGACTAAGGGCACCTCCAATGCATGGATGCTTAAATAGGTGCTTAAATAATAAAAAATGCAAGTACTTTATCTAAGAGCCTCAATTTCTAATGCAATATGCTAAAGATAGGTGCTTAAACTTATTTTTTGAAATCATAACATCTTATGAAGCATCTTATAGTCCAATGGTAATCTCTTAATGTAGTGCTTCAAACCAGAAAAAACAGAAAACAAGTAAATATTACAATAGTCCGAACTGGATTCCTTTGTAACCTCTACCTCTCCGCCACTCCACCTATTGGCAGCGTCGCCCTTTGCCCCTCCGCCACAGTTGTCTCTCCCTCCTCCACTCTGCCACTAGCAGCGTCGCCCTTCGCCCCTCCACTGTGGCAACCTCGCCCTCCAACCCACTGTCATGGCTGCCTCACCCCCTCCGACACGGTCGTATCGCACTTCACCCCTCCGCCACTGGCAGCCTTGCCATTCATCGTGGTAGCCTAAACCGCCACCACTAGTAGCATTTCCCTCCATCGTGGAAGCCTAGGTCTCAGCCGCACCGTCGTGGCTTCCTCGCCCGTTCCGCCATAGCAGCCTCGCCCTTTGCCCTATTGAGTCTTTCTTGGAAAATGCATGAGCTAGTATCTCTCTGATTTCATTGCTGCCTCAAGAAAATGGTTAGGGATACAAAAGCTCAGAGAGACAAATTTTGCAGGTGATGCCTCTAATGTTGGCGTCATAATTAAAATTTTTGCATAGTATTGGTTCTTTACTTTCTCTATTAGTTATTAGGTATTGATTTGCTTACGAGTTTCGTATGAAACTGAAAATTGTACTTCGAAATTTTAACTTGAGCTTGCTTTCTTCCTTTGTGGTGAATTGAACGGTCACATCATTTGTGCGCATCATGAATTTATGCTAAAGTTACTAATTGTTGGCGTAAAAGATTACGCTAACAGGTTTCTATAGAAAAGAAACTAACAAACGAAGTGTTTGTGAAGCAAACTGTTCTAAGCCTCCGAAAGGATAATAACTTAGAATAGTTCGAATGTGTGTATTGAATAACTTGTATTTGGTCCCCATTACAGGGTGAAATGGGGGGTATTTATAGGCCCAAACATTAAGGAAAAGACCTATTTACCCCTCTATTACAACCGACATAGTGGAAACTATTCGGTTCCCTTAATAGGGCTAAAATGGTAAAAGACTAATCTAATGAGAAAGATGATAAGTCTTCCATCTTAGCTGGCAGAAAAGATTTTGGAGGGCCTTAGTTCGAAGATGTACTCCGAACCAATGCCTATCTTCGTACTTCGAACTGGGTTCCGGGTATCTTCGAAGATGATCTTCTGGGAACCTTCGAACCTGCTATCTGCCTTTATGTTGCTTCGGCAATAACCCCGAAGATGAGATATTTTCCCCCAACAGTAGCCCCTCGAATACGCTTCTCCGTTGACCTGTAACGTTAGGAGAGCAGTATACGGAAGGAAAAGATAACCAATCATAGGGGTTATTGGTTTTTATTTCATCTCCGAAATGCATGAAGATATAAACTCCGAATCAGTCTTAAGATAATTGCTTTTCGAACTATCTTAGAACCGACTTAGGAAGTTCGAAAGTCTTTTTAGACTTAGAGGAAATAACCGTTAGTTTTTTGTTTCTAACGGAAACTGTAGCAGGCGCTAATTTCGTAAAAGGAGTAACGGCAGGAATGCGAAACGACATGGATTAACGGTAAAAAAGTGAAGTCTAGGCTATAAATAGAAGGCCTAGAAGTTACCCGGTTACCTTTTCACCGCATTCTCGCAATCAAAAACTTTAGCCCTTTGAGTTCTTGAGCCCTAGCCTCCATTTCCTCAAAGCAATCCGGCGACCGCAATGGCGAAGACTAAGGGATCAGCACCTCTGTCGGCCTTGGCTCGGCAGCAGGCGGCTGCAGCAGCAGCGGCGACATCGGCGGCGGCAGCGTCGACGGCGGCATCCATGGCGGCAGGAGGGAGAAATCCCCAAATCGCCGATGACCAAGGTCTGTGCCCGCCATCGACAAAGTATTTGGATCAATCTTTTGAGTTGGGGCCTTCTACCTGCAAGAGGGAGTCTTTGGCAATCACAGCAGGGGGAAAAATTAGTAATGGAGTTATGATCCGGAAGCCGGGCAAAGAATCAATTCCATCGCCAAGACCCGGAGAAGTAGTGGTATTCGAAGCCTTCTTCGAAGCTGGCTTGGGCCTCCCTGCAGTGGACTTCCTGGTGGAGGTACTTGATCTGTTCCATGTAACCCTCCCCCAATTATCTCCGAACGCAGTAGCTAGATTAGCTATCTTCGAATGGGCGCTGAGAGCCGAAGGTTGTGAGGGGAGGGCAGAAATCTTCGCTGCACTTCATAGAGCAACTTGCCAGCCGAAGACCTTCGTAGGCTCCGGAGGTGAGAAAGTGGTGGTATCCTTCGGCTCTATCAACTTTAGGCTTCGGGATGAATATGCCCTTCACTTTCCTGCCAAGGCCATCAATGGCAGATGGTATACTGATTGGGTTCTAAGATGGTTTTATGCCGAAGTTGGAGCAAGCAGTCCTCTGGACGGGCCCCTTAAAGAAATTCAATTCCGGAAAGAAGCCTTAGTGCAGCCCAACAAAGGCCAGCTCGAAGCTCGTCTTAACCTGCTTCAGAAGATTAGCCGAAGGTTAAGCATGCGGGACTTAGCCGAAGAATTCCTCGCCTTGCAAATTTCTCCGCTGATGGCCAACTGGCCTATCGCCTTCGAGGATGATTCGGAAGGCGGTCTCCGCAAGATTAACTTGACTTCGAGCCCTGCAGGTAACTTCGAAACCAACATGCATTGTACATATTTACTTCGAAGAAAGACTAACTTGAATTATTTATTTTTTAGCTTCTTCAGCCCCTATTACTTCAGAGCAAATTGTAAGGGCTTCGGAGAAGATTTTGGGTGCCCCAACTCCGACTGAAAAAGAATGGCGAATTAAATTGGTCGGGAGTTGGGAAAGGTTTAACAGAGTATGGGGAATGTTGGAGTTGACTCTGCCCCCTCTGATGGACTGGGTGCCTGTCGCGCCCCGATTTAATAAATCAGGACTTTATTGAAATTCCATAGAAAATCAATAAAACAAGACGTTCATCACACGACCACGTACAATACGAGCAATCATTCACGGTTCGTAGACCGCATTAATACAAAAGTGAATAAAGATGAAGAGAAACTAATAAGACAAGGGTCCTAGATGAACGCCTCCTTCCAGTCTCGCCTTGACTGGGTCGCTACTCCAGACCTTCATCCTCCTCGTAGTAGACGGGCTCTGATGTTGTAAGTCAACGGGGTGAGTACTGATGTACTCAGCAAGCCACCGAATGCAAATATAATGCAAGGTAATAACAAGGGAGATAGTGGCTAATTTTGCGGAAGCAGCATAATTGTAAAGCTTTAAATGAGAGCAATTTATTAGTACGGAAAAGTAAACATGTGCATGTGTATCATCGTCTTCTAACTCGAGGGGTACAGTCACCCCACCTCGCTCAACAGTCCTTACGTGCCATGAGTAATCCGAACATTCACACAATTGTAAACTAACTGCGAGTAGTCACACAACCCGCCCTTGACCGTGGGCTCGGCTTTTCGAAAAGATTGAATTACTCTGATCAGAGATGTACCACTGTACCCACAAGGCACGCACTCATCACTTACACCGAAGTGTAACGAGATGACCCATTTCACGGGAACTCGTGCCAAAACCTTCCATATGGTCCTCTCCGACTCCACAACACCCTCTTATGGGTTTCGTATCGTGTCTCGACGCGTCGAGTGCTCACCATACCCCCCCTTGAGCCTTCTTTGGTACAAGTCGCCCGCAGGCTAGCCCCTTGTACCCCTCCACTATGGTGCATAGAGCCGAAGAGTTCCACACTTCCAGTTAGGACTTACCCATTAGACTTGTGGTTGGTACGGAAGTGCTTTGCAACAGATCCCGCAGACCGGTCCTTATAGTGCCCCGGGTGCGACAAACCAGTGCCCGAGCTTGCACCCGGAACCCACCATACTTATAACCTAGCCAACTCCAACAGAGTCCAGAGACGAGAATAACAGGGAAATTCATATACAGAAATCCAGCTATCTACGACTCGTTCTTTTTAACCTATAGCAGATGTGCCGGTACATTGGGCACTAGCTAATATATTTAGAGTAGAGTGACAAGGAGTTAAGGCTCAATAAGCATGGCTTGGGTTTACACACAAGGACGGGGATCTAATAAATATAAGTGTAAGGCTTGAGTATTTGACTAATGCAATATTAACCTATGGGTTATAGCGATAAGTTATTAAAACGTGGGCTCAAATATGATCAACTGTTTCCACAGAGGTGGTCGATGACTTGCCTTGATCCGTGAATGGTGAAGGTGGAACCTTGGGATAAATCTCCGGATCTTCGACGACGTCGTAGTCTTCTCGATACGGAAAAGTAAATAAAGCATTCAATAAACAATCCAAAACAATCAATCATTCTAACATACATGTTTATGTTGGATAGAGTCTTAATTTTTAGGGATTTGTTACTTAAACATTTAAGATTAATTTTTAATGAGATTCCTTAATTTTTATAGCTTGATATAATTATTCTTCCTAAGGGGGTTTTATTTCTCCCTTTTTAAAGTTGAAGTAAAAAGTTATAAAATGACCTTAATGTTTTTATGGCATTAATATAGTGACATTAGGTTATTTAGATCTTCTGAAGTTTGTTATATAAGTTTTAGGATAGTTTCATAAAGAGTTGACTTTTTCTTAAATGCCTTAATAAAATGTCCTAAAAGGGCCTTTGCAATATCATTTAATGGAATAAATTGGACAAGATGAATATTCTATTTTTATTAAAAATAGTGCACTCAAGTGGTTAGGTTTTTCTGAAGTTATTATATAAATTGTCATGACATTTTTATAAAGTGTTTAACTTTTATTATATGAATTACTTAATTTATCCTACAAGGGCTTTTGCAATATTAGTTAATAGATCAAAGTGGGCATAGTGAACATGTTTATTTTTGTTATATTAAAACAGTGGAATAAATTCATTAAGTCCTCTGAATTTATTGAATAAGTATTCATGATATTTTTGTAAAGGGTTGCATTTTTATCATATGAGTTAATCATTTATTTTAAAGGGCCTTGAAAATGTTATTCAATAAAATGAAATGGGCAAAATGAATCATTATATTTTGATTGGCTTATCAACAGTGTAAGGGAGTCATTGTGTCCCCAGAAATTAATATATATATTTTTAAGGGTTTTTCTGGATTATTTAAATGTAATATAATTTAAATCCTAAAGGGGACTTAGAAATGTAATTAAATAAAATGGCATGGATAAAAATGGTCATTCCATTTTTATTATATTAATAATAGTGAAATGGAGCTATTATGTCTTCTGGAATTAATTTATAAATTTTTAAAGATCTTTCTGAATTATTTATTTAAAGTATTAATTAAACCCTAAAGGGAAATTTTCTTTATTATTTAATAAGGTTATTATGTGCCAAATAAACATATTGTTTTTATTGCATAAAAGTGTAGAGAATGAAAAGACAAATTTTCCAGAACTAAAATGGTGAAATTTGGAGTTAATTTGAGCAAGATATGAATTTTGGAAGTTTAAACCATTTTTCTGAATTTTATTTAATCCTGCAAACAGCTGCGGGTCCACGGTGAGCCAGGTCCACCATGGACCCGCGCACTGTGCGCTGCACCGGTTGGATCAGGACCGTTGGATCCAGATCCAACGATGACTGGTGAGGCGGGGCGTGTAAGTGAATCTGGACGGCCCAGATCACTCCATACCCCTTCGCCGGGATGGGTGGCTGAGATCTAATCACTTAAGTGATTTAATCTCGGCCGTCCATCCACGATCGCACGGTAGAACGCGCGTCCGGCACGCTCGCGGCACGGGGGAGCCAGGAGGCTTCGTCCCCAGCGCCGGCCAAACGACGGCGAGCGCCCACCGGCGATGGCGATGGCCTAAGGCCTCGGGTGACTGCAAAAATGGGTAGAGGGGAGTGAGGGGAGTGCATCCGTACCAGAGGTGGCGTCGGCGGGACAGAGGCGGCGATCGGCGGCGAGAAGAGGCGGAGGAGGCCTTCGGGTCCGACGACGGCGCGGCGATCCGGCGACGATCCGGCCCAACAGAGGTGGGGCCGAGGGAGTGTGTGTGACGGCGATCGTGACGGTGGCCTTGGCGAGGGTGGCGGTGGCCCGGAGCACCGGTGAGGTCCTGCCGGAGAGCGACCAGGGGAAAATGGCGAAAAGCGAGAACGGTGGCTCGGGACGGAGGGGGCTTGGGTGTTTTCGGGGTGTGGTGATCGGCGGAGGTGGAGAGGGTTAAATAGGGGTGGCTGGAGGCGAGAAAGGAAGGCGATTTGGGGGAAACCCGAAACGATTTCCCCTCAACGCCGGCGAGTCCTTCCAAAGCTCGGGTTGGCTTCCAATCGGGTGAAAGCGCGTTGATTTTCGGCGGAAGGGGATCGCAGGCGCTACGGGAAGGCGATCCGGGGCTTGATCTGGCGGGAGGGCGACGGCCGGCGGCTAACGGCGGAAAGGGGGTCGTCGGGATGGAAGGGGGAGATCCCCTTCCATCGAAGAAGAAAGGTCTGACAGGTGGGGGCCACCTGTCAGTCGGTGGGTGCGGGAGAGGAGGGACCGACAAGCGGGCCCGGCGTGACAGTCGGCGAGAGAGGGCGTGGAAGAGACTGGCGGGTGGGCCAGAGTTGGCAGCGGGAGGGCGCACACGCGGTGGCTGACGTGTGGGCCTGGCGGAGCGCGTGGGAGAGGAGAGAGGGGGATGGCGCCGACAGACGGGTCCCACCCGTCAGAGAGAGGGGCGGTGCTGGGCTGGGCCGAAAGGCTTTCGGAGGGAGATTTAGGGTTTTGGCCCAACTAGATTTAAAATGTATTTTCCATTAAATTTAATTCCAGAAATTCAAATATTTTCTTAAGGCTTTAAGATCTGTTAGAAAAATTTTGTAAAAATTCTCAAAAATATTTCTTGGCCTCTAGTTTATCCCATAAAATTTTCAAGTCCAAATTTTGAATATTTGTCTCTGTTTGGCTTTAATAGGGCTCTTTTAGGGTTTTTATTAATAACAAAATTCAGAAATTCTTTTATTTATTATATTTCTTTTATTTTATTCCCTTTTAATTTTGGGGCTGTTACAATCCTATCCCCCTTACAGAGAATCTCGTCCTCGAGATTCGAAGCGAACCTCGGGAAAACTAAGGGACTGAGTTCTACTGGTTCTCTGGGTTAGGAGGAGGAGTTACATCAGAAGTAGGCAAAGCGATCTCTGGATCTGGGTTGGTTGAGGTCAAATTGGGAGTGTCCTTGGTTGTATCTGGTTTCTCTTTGTGGTGATCTAGAGTATGTCCCTCTGGTTTTGGAATGGAAGATGGCACTCGCTTGGGGTAGGGGCACTCGTTGGCGTAGTGTCCTCCTTGGCGACAGTTGTAGCACACAATTGGCTTGCCGTTCCTGTCCCTCTTGTATCCGGTAGCTTGTGCTGGAGTTCTTCCGGTAGGCGGTGCTTGGGGTGGGATGTCTGTGCTTGGTCCTCTGAGGGTGGTTCGTGGCTTGGCAGGGGTTGGGGCTTGAGGTGGAATTATTCTGGTTTCTGGTATAGTTGCTTCGTTCACCAATCTTTGAAAGTTGGCGAAGTCCCCGTAGATTAGTTGAAGGGAGAGCTCGTGTTGGTGTTGTTGGAGACGGAACAACTGTGCCTGCTGCTCTTGCATCTGCTTTTGTAGTTGTTGCATCTGGGTAAGCAGCGTGGCGATCAGTTGATTTTGTTTTGTCATCATCTCCGTAAGTGTGGGATGATTGACAACAGGGGTCTGCTGATGTCCCGCTGTACCCCACTGAGGCAGATTGCCTGAGGTGTTTCCATCGTGTGGAGCTTCTGATCCTTGGTTATTGGCCATCCTGAAGTTGAAGGGTTCAAAAAGAAGGTGTCGTCATTAAGGGGAAATTGTTACTGATTTTATTGCCTAAGGTGGATGCTTTATGTTAGTCCCTTATTACTTTCATACTCATGCCCTATATCATTTTTAATATAAATGATTTATCATGTATTTTATTCACTCAACATTAGTGTTGTAATATATTTTATTAATTTGTGTTTAGAGGTTTAAGATGAAGTGATGTTGATTATATCTCATTGAATTCCTTGGTACCAAAATTCCAGAAAAAATTTTTGGAACACAATTTGATGCTTAGGAGAATTTTCAGGAAAAATACTCTAGCTAATTTTAAATGAAATTTTTGGGCCCATAGTTTAGCTTTCCTCTTTCTTGATTTATACTAAATACTTTTCTTGAAATTTATTTATTAAGGGGAAATTTTATTTTTACTGCCTCGCATAAATCGAGGTGTTACAATCCTAACTTCCTTAACAAGAATCTCGTCCCGAGATTCAGATAGGCTAGAAGGTTAAGGGTAGGCTTCAAGTCTATATTTTCATAGATTGGGCTTGGCTAAGTTAGGGCTTTCTTGACAACGTGTATTGGCTTCATGATTGGAGTTGATCTTGCAGAATGGCGACGAATGAATTATGTTGAGTTGAAACTAGAGGTAGATTCTATCCTTTATATTGGGATTATGACCTAACAGGTGCATGAGGAAAAAGGAAATGGGATTAAGCTTTTATTTCAAAATGTATCGTTCTTGCGATTTCATATATTTATATATTCATTCATGCCTTATTTTTGACATGAATGGTAATACAATCAAGTAAAAATGAAAATAACAATCAATCGTAAAACTACGTCTATGGCAGCTCAGGGGACGGCTCAATCTCGGGCTCGTGGGAGATGGTCGGGGTCGAGGAACTGGCTGGTCCTGCGGGTGGAGCACTACGGGAGATCCTCTTGGGCCTCGCGGTGGGGATCCGAAGGGGTTTCTTCTTGCGAGGCAGAAGAGGTGCGATCTCCTCAAGATCCTTCTTCAAGTCTTTGAGTTGCTGGCGGAGCTGGGTATTGACCATGGCGCCTTGGCGTAGAAGCTCGTTCTGACGCCTCAATTCCTCTACCTCGAGAGTCAGCTGGGGGTTCTGCTGGACTTGTCGACGGAGCTCAGCATTCTCGCGGGCCAGGTTCTCCGATGAGTGACGGTAGAAGTCGATGGTGTCGTGCTGGCTATCTGCGTCGAGGACGGCCTCCGTATGAAGGTTGTCCATAGCCTCCAAGAGTCTCATGGTGCGGGCGATGGCGGAGTTGTCCTGAGGGAGGGAGTTGATGTAGATGCTGCGGTGACTCCCGGGTGTGCGCATGGGCATGAAGCGGTAGATGGTGTCGCGGAGGTGGCAGTCGTATACCAGTCGAAGCTCGGCGAGGGACTGGAGAGCGGCTCGCTGGCTAGCCACCACGAATGAAGGTCCTCCAACTCCGTGGGTGTAGAAGGGTGGCTGCGTGGAGGAGGGGCGGATAACAACCGTGACCTTGCAGTAGCTCTCGTTCGCATCGGGAAAGATCCCGTGGAACGCAGGCTCATGGGGAAACCCCAAGAAGTCGACGAGCACGCGAAGCTCGCGGATGAATCCGGCCTCGTCACGAAGAGTCCCGCTCATGGTATGGACCGGCATCTACAAAAGAGAGAAAGTTTTTGTGTGAAAATCTTGGAAGATGAGAGGATAAGTAGTCTTTTGTAAAATATAGTGAATATATATATAAGTCCTAAGGTCAGGTCTGTTTGGCTTCCTACAGTCAACCTGGCTCTGATACCATCTTGTCGCGCCCCGATTTAATAAATCAGGACTTTATTGAAATTCCATAGAAAATCAATAAAACAAGACGTTCATCACACGACCACGTACAATACGAGCAATCATTCACGGTTCGTAGACCGCATTAATACAAAAGTGAATAAAGATGAAGAGAAACTAATAAGACAAGGGTCCTAGATGAACGCCTCCTTCCAGTCTCGCCTTGACTGGGTCGCTACTCCAGACCTTCATCCTCCTCGTAGTAGACGGGCTCTGATGTTGTAAGTCAACGGGGTGAGTACTGATGTACTCAGCAAGCCACCGAATGCAAATATAATGCAAGGTAATAACAAGGGAGATAGTGGCTAATTTTGCGGAAGCAGCATAATTGTAAAGCTTTAAATGAGAGCAATTTATTAGTACGGAAAAGTAAACATGTGCATGTGTATCATCATCTTCTAACTCGAGGGGTACAGTCACCCCACCTCGCTCAACAGTCCTTACGTGCCATGAGTAATCCGAACATTCACACAATTGTAAACTAACTGCGAGTAGTCACACAACC